>PVJX010021174.1:0-32610 GCA_004027295.1 Dolichotis patagonum
GTAAAGTGATTGATCATGTGCAAAAAAGAAAAAAGAAAAAAAGAGTGCTGGAACTGTGGAAAAAGGAACATGAGAAAGCACATCATGGGGCTGGGGATTTAGCTCAGTGGCATAAGTGCCTGCCTGGCAAGTGCAAAGTCATGAGTTTGATCCCCGGTACCAAAAAAAAGCACATCATTTAAACAAAGTGAAATACTGTTTGATGTAGAGATCCTGGTGGTACTTATACAGAAAGACTATCAAAAAAAGAAATCTGGGTAAGGTCTCAATATGCAAATGACAGTTTCGTGACTCTTTATGATATCCACCATGCCAAGTGAATCCTTGTGGTCCATTCTACTTAACTTGGTGAAAGTCCTTTAGCAAGTAATGCTGTCTTTTAACACAGGGATATTTAGTCTCAGTACAAGGAATTAGCAAGGGCACCTTATTTTGACTTCCTATTTCTATGACTAGATGCTTAAATTCTTTAAGCAAACCCAAAAATCTTGTAAGACTTGTTTTATACTAGTTATGAAAAATATTAATTATATATTTTGTGTTTTTTGTTTTCTAAATTATATTTATTGGTGCATTTTACATAATCATCACATTCATCATAGGGAATTTGTACCCATACAAGGCATGTTTCAATTCTTTTTTCCCATTCCTCTCCCTTCCTTTCAATCCCTCTTCCCCTCCTTATTTACAAGCTATTTCCATTTCATCCATTTTTTCTCATTTCTTCTCTTTTCTCTTCCTTTCTCTCCCCTTCCTACCTTGCTCAGTCCACTACCCTTTTGAATGATTTTTGGGTGTACTGGGAATTGAACTCATGACCTTGCATTTGCCAGGCAGGTGCTTATGCCACTGAGCTATACCCTCAGCCTAAACTATATCCCCAGCCCTAATACCCTTTTGAAACTTTTCTCCCTATTTCACAATATCTGTTACACATTTAGGTTCTTATTTACATTTTTATATTCTCCCACCAGAGACACAATGTGATATTTATCTATGTGTGCCATTTACTTCATTTAAGAGTGTGGTCTCTAGGTACATCCATTTACCTAGAAGTCTCTCACGTTTATTCTTCTTAATGGCCAAGCAGTACTCCATTGTTTAAAACAGCACATCTTCTTTATCCATTCAACAGTTTGTGGGCATTTGGGTTGTTTTCAAGCTTTCATTATTACAAATTGTGCTACTATAAACAGGGGTATACATATAGTGTTTTGGTGTGATGCTTTAAATCCTTTTGGGAAGATACCAAGAAGAGGAGTAGCTGGTTCAGATGAAACTTTTTATCCTAGTTTTTGAGGAATCTCTGCACTGATTTTCACAGTGCTTGCAGCAATCAACTCTTCCATCAGCAGTGGAGAGGGGATTCCTTCTCCCCACAGCCCTGCCAGCATATGTCATTGTTTGATTTCTTGATAATATCCAATGTTTCTGGAGCTAGATGCAGTATCAGTATTCTTTTAATTTGCATCTCTCAAATGTTCAATGATTTGGAGCACTTTTTATACATATTTATTTGCCATTTGTACTTCTTCATCTGATAAGTGTGTATTCATCTCATATGACTGTTTTTGGATTGGATATTTAAATCTGGGGGTTTTGAATTTTTCAATTCTTTATATGTTTAAGTATTAGTCTTTTGTTGATAAACAATTGGTAATTTTTTTCCACTCTGTGGGTTATCTTTTCACTCTGTTGGTGATTTCTTTTGCTGTGAAAACCTTTTAATAAGATGAGATCCAATTTTTCATACTTTGTAATATTTCCCATGTGATCAAAGTTTTGCTCATGAAATCTTCTCCTACACCTATGTCTTCAAGAGTTCTACCTATTCTGTCTCCCTGAATACTTAGTATTTTTGTTTCGGTATGCAGATCTTTGATCCATTTTAATTTTAATGTAATGTGTGCTAAAAGACACGGGTCTAATTTTAGTCTTTGGCTTGTGGAAAGCTAGTTTTTCCAGCACCATTTATCAAAGAGTCTATGTTTCTTCCAGTGAACGCTTGGCCTCTTTGTCAAAGATCAGGTGACTATTTCACATTATTTTCACATCTTCTAATCTCTTCTGTTCCATTGATCCTCTGTTTTGTTTGTTATTTAAATCATAGGAGTTCTGTAGTATAATTTGAAGTCAGGGATTATGACGCCCCTGCCTTGTGTTTGTTGCCCAGAATTGTTTTTGTTCTTTTCCCTCACTTCTGGTTCCAAATGAATTTTCAGAAAGTTTTCTCTTGTTCTGTGTGGCATACTACTCGTATTTTGATTGTGATTGTGTTAAATCTGCGTAATAATTAGGGGAGTATGGCCATTTTCACTATGTTATTTCTTCCCACCCAAGAACAAAGAGTAGCTTTCCATCTTCTGACGTCCTCTCCTCAGTTTCCTTTTTCAAAGTCTTCTCAATGTGAAGATCTTTAATTTATTTTGTTAGATTTATTCCCAAGTATTTAATTTTTTTCAATGCTTTTATGAAAGCTATGATTTCCCTAATTTCTCTCTCAATGAGTTTGTTATGTGTAAATGAATGCCTTTGATTTTTGAATGTTGGCTTTGTATACAGTTACTTGATTGAATTTGTTTATTAAATCTAGAAGCTCTTGGGGATCTTTTTTGTATAGTATTTTGTCATCTGAATATAATGATAATTTAGCTTCTTCCTTTCTATATTTATTTTAATTTTTTCCTCTTTTAAAATTGCTATGCCTAATGTTTACAGAGCTATATAGAATAGGAGTAGTGATAATGGGTATCTTTGTCTTGTTCCTCTTCACAGTGAAAGCGTTCAATTTTCGTCAATTTAGTATGATGTTGATTGTTGGTTTGTCATAGATGGGTTTTACCAGATTGTGGTAAATATTGTCTATCCTGATTTTCTGAAGGGGTTTTTATTGTGAATGAGTGTTGGACTTTGTCAAATGCTTTTTCTGCATCTACTGAGATGATCATATGGGTTTTGTCTTTGGATCTGCTGGTATGGGGTATTACATTTATTGATTCACATATGAATTCCACTTGCTCATGATGTGTAACCTTCTTGATGATTTGCTGCATTCTGTTTACCAGTATCTTGCTGAGGATTTTTGCCTGATAGAGAAAGGGAAGCTCATGCGTAGGATTGGAGGAGCCTGGGCTGCTGCAGAACAATGAGTGGGACAGCGAAGACATGGACTGTCTTTGCAGCAGGACAGGAACCTCCCTATGCTGCGACAAGCCAAGTGGCATGACAGGATAGAGCTGTAAACAGAGGAGGCTGTGCAAGGACTAGCAGGAGCCAGCTGTACGTGGGACTGGAAGCAGCCCAGACTGTCTCTGTTTGGGGGTGCCACAGGAACTGGAAAGTGCTGCAGAGACAATGAGGTACGAAGACATGGGCAAGTTGCTGATAGAGCTACAGAAAGTTGCTGGCTGGAGATTTTGGCCCCAACTCCCACACTTGGAGGCCAAATCAATCCCGCACCCAGGATTAATCATGCTGCAGACTTGGTATGGTTACTCAGCACAATTTTGGGCTCTGACCTGGACACTAACACAGAATTCTGGACACCTGAGGAATTTTATTACTTTTTTCACTCTTTGTTTCATTCTCATTTTTCTGTCTGGTTATCGTTTCTCTCTCTCCTCTCTCTCTCTCTCTCTCTCTCTCTCTCTCTCTCTCTCTCTCTCTCTCTCTCTCTCATTCTCCCTCTCCCTCTCCCTCTCCCTTTCTCTTTCTTTCTTCTCATGTTTTGGTTGTTTAGGTTTTTACTATGGTTTGTTCTGTTGTCTTCTTGAGTTTTTGATATTTTCATGTGAGTGAACATTATTTCTAGTCTTTCTCATTCTCATTGATATTCTTTTGCTTTCTCCTTCATTCTTTCTTTCCTGTTCCCTGCTCCAGTTTCCCAAAGCTCAGGTAATCAGCTTTTGTCCTCAAACCTTGCTTCCACTGTACTATATTTCTCTTTATTTGTGTCTCCATATTGCCCCCTATCACTCTCAAATTTCTCCCTTACTCCACAATGTAAAATCACTGTACTAAGGAGAGAGACATTGCATATATTTTCTGGTTTGTGTTGCATTTTGTTGTTATAGATTTGTATGCATGCAGTTAAATTACAATTTTTTCTTTATTCATAATGACTAATAAGGTCATTATTGATCATTTAAAATCCTTTTTACCTATTTCTACTCTAAACTCTGAAGTAAAAAAATTATAAAAATTATTGGTATTTATAAAAAGATTATCTGTTTATTTGTTTATTCAATCAGTAAACAAGTGTTAGAACTCCACCAAATGACAGGTACAATTCCGGGCCCTGAGATAAAACAGCAAATAAAATAAACAATGTCCTTACTTGCAAAGAGCTTGCATTCTATTAGGAAGTGTAGAAAAATACATTAAAATAAATGAAGCACCATTAGAGAATGAGAGGTAATAATAGAGTGATGTAATAAAAACAGATTAAATGATCAGGAAATTTCTGTTAAGTGACAGAAAGCCACTGTTTATGTGACACTGTAAAAAAATATCCTTCCAGGCATCAGGACCAGCTAATATAAATTCTGGTAGTGAGAGTTTTGAGATGTTACAGAGTAAAACAAAGACTAGTGTGGATAAGATGCAATGTATGAGAGAGCGTGTCTTGGTAACTTTTCTCTCATTGCTGAGATAAATTACCTTATGCCCAAAATAAAGGAAGGAAAGGTTATTTAGCTTACAGTTTTTGCAGCTTTCAGTCCATACTCAACTGGCTCAAAAGTAAGGTGGCATGGCTAAGGGACAGCTGTTCATGGTGGCCACAAATAACAAGAGTGAAAAGGGCGAAAAGGGCAAAGCAAGCCTCCTTCTCTCCCTTATATTGGATGCTGTCTACCACCCCTGGGTGGGTGCAGCACTCACACTGCCAATCCCAGTGCTAAACAACAAATCAATCACAAATGCTAATTCAACTGCCTCCAAGACTGCATGAAGCTTGGGGGGGGGGTCATCCAAACATAAAACATAACAGCAAGGAATTTAAAATAAGATTCATAATTTATGTAAAAGTCAGACTAGAGTCTAGGATGATGAACCTGGATTTGATTCTCTGTGTGCTGAGTGTAAATTTATTATAAGCGGTTCTCAATTTAACCAAAGAATCTCCTAAAATGCCATTTTAATGGCTTCACATTATTCTGTCATATGGAAGTGCTAAGGTTCAATGAATCATTTCCTTATTATTGGACATCTATGCTATAAGACTTGGCCATGATTCAACTTGAATCAATTAGTGAAAACAGAAAGGAAACACCTTTTTTACTGCTTCAATCAAATGCCAGTTAGTAGCAATTAGTATTCACTGAAGATGATATATGGGCCTGGAAATTATAATCAGGTAAGAAATATGCATTATTTTCCCTGATATAATTTATTTTGACATGTGTGAAAAATAGTACTTACTAAAATTAATCTCATGGATGTTTTTAACCATCTCTTGAGAGCTATTATGAATGTAATAATACAAATACTATACTAATACAAATAATGTGATGTTTTTTAAAGTGTTTTACTTGAAACAAATAAAATATTTATTTCACAATATATATTCAAGAGATATCAGAATAAATATGACATGCATATTGTTCTAAAGAATCATATAGAAAAGATAGCAACATTATACATTAGTAGAGAGGGTGTTTGGTATGCCTGAAGGCATGGGTTCCATCCCAGAACCAAAAATCATTTAAAAAATATCGAAGGCTCTTGCACTTATAATGAAACGTCCCTCATTTTAAAGGAAAAATTGTATTAATATGATATGTGCCTATCACGGTTAAGAATCCTGACTTTCTCATTACCAAATTTGGTGTGCAGCCATAGTGCTTGCCAAGCCTTCCTGTTTTCAACAGGATCCCCTAGAAGATGCAAGTTAATCCATTTCTTGCTATTATTTCTAGAGTTGAATAAAGCCTATAGATTACCAGAATATTGATTTTAGCTATATTAATTTAAATACATAGGAACATAAAGGATGTTAAAATGTCATTCTGTCCTCCATTCTGAGACTCAAATAAAGGCTATCGCCCTCCATCAGTGATTTCTATATCATGGTAGAAGATTCCTTGTTGGTGCTAGGAACTATATGTGTGATATGGTGTGATTTTAATTTTTAAAAAATTGCCTCTGAATGTATAGTCATTATACTGGCAATTTTTAAAGTCTTGATTTTCATTTGGGCCGAAGGAATACCAAGCTGACCCAGTCATTTCCTTTCCTTTAGTTTCTGGTTAATGCACAGTGCAGAAAACCCCTATATTTTCTAAGAAGCTCTGTCATATGAATTTGGAGATAGCATCCAGAAGGCCATTGTGTTAGACCTGCAAGGTGCGGGAAGGATAAGGAGGACTGATTTTCATTATGCTCACTGCTGAATTCCTATAGCAGCACTTGCCTCATTGGCTCTGAGACTCACATACCCTGAGTCCTGCTGGGATGAGGCTACCAGGACAGTTCACGGAGCTCTCTGTGCACGGACGCACTGTGCTCTTACCCACATTTCCTTTCTCCTCATCCCACAGCAAAAGCTTACTCAAAAAATTATACTTTAATCCCACATCAGAAAGTATCTTGCCACAGACCAGCTTCTTAGGGTTGCTTTCTTGATCTTGCTTTGGAGACTTTGAAGCTATTAAAGCAGATATTGCACCTTTCAGACTGGGAAACAATGTCTGTTCTTCTGCTTCATTACCCTACACAGAATTCCTCCATCTTCTCCCTTGAAACCAACATTTATTCCTACTTCCAACAGTTGTAGGCTGCATGTTTCTCTCAAAATTCAAGCAGCAAAGCAGATTCAAAACTAAATTTTCATGACTAGCCTTAATAACCAAGTTTAAGTTTTATATTTTCTTTGAGCTTTACTTCACATGAAATTACTGACTGTGGTGTTACATGTCAGCTCTCCTCAGATATAGTGTCTAATACATAGATGTATGTGCATATGAACGAGGAGACAGATGCCATGTTCAAATTGATACATGAATTTCTACTATTAAGATTTAAGGATTGAAAGAAATATATGTGATTGTGAAGAACTGCTTTTTTTTGTAGTTAGCAGAGGACTGTATATAGAAGGTACTCACATTTTTGCTTTCCAAATATCTCTGATTGCCTCTAGGCAGTCACATGAGAACCAGTGCCCTTTAAAATTATTCCTACTGGAAAATAAGTGAGGCAGAAAACTGAAGGACAAACATTGATTCTGACTCCATCAGAAAACACCTAGATTCTTAGGGTCAGATGTCCTGAGGTCTCCATCTGCTACCTACCGTATAACCTCAGATAGTTGCTCACAATGTCAAGTCCTTCATCTGTGAACAAAGGACACAAAGGATAATTTGAGGATTAAATATTTGGCACAATGTAGAGGATCAATATATGTAATCAATACATGGAAAGTACCTTTTCTTTCTCCAGTCAACAAGTCCTACTTTTTAAAAATATATTTAATGCTTAGGAGTCAAATTTACATAAGTCTTTAAAAATAGTACTTTCATTGAGTAGTTAATGTACAAGAGCTGTCTTCCTCAGTGCTTTAAAATGTTCAATTATTTAAGGACTATAATGATCTATGAGGTAGACTTTTCTGCTATTTGTACTTTACAAATGAATAAAATGGGTCACAGAACTAGCAACATGCTGAAGATTTCATAAGCAGAGATCAAAGCAGATGAGCTATGATTTGAGTTCTGGAACTCGACTCAAGAGCCCATGCACTCTTATTTTGTATGCCAAAATGCCTCATATGAAGGAAGCAGAAATGTGAAGGTATAGAAAGATGTAGAATGTGGAGAGGATTTCTGACAGATCTAGTTTTGGGGAACTGAGAAGTGAAACAGTATTTTATTAGAGAAAAATGGATAGGGATTCAGCATTATACATGAATCAGAAATATGTGACAAAGACCTTGACTACTGTCTTCGCAATACTTCGGCAACAAGCTAGTAGATTTCAGTGGATTCCTTATTGCTCCAGCTAGAAGGTTACCAAGCTTTCCACTAGGTTATTGGGTTCTTCGTCCTGGCTTGCAACATCCTATGGGTTTCATTACTCAGATGTCTGCTAATCAACAGATACAGGGTACTTGATTTTGTTTCATGCTCTTTGTAGGCAAGCAGTTTTCTAATAGAAATCATCAATGCTAAACATCCTGCTTGGTTTCTCCTGAGTATATTTCTCCATCAAACTTACCCTACAGAAAGGGATTCAATACTAGAAATAAGAAGGCAATGAGTCTCAATGTATGAGAGAGTGGGAAATCGAGGACGCTGCCATTTTGGTTAACTCCAAACAAAGATTATTTGTTAGACCACACCATGACACGTCAAAGAATTTATCCCACCCTCTCACATGACAGATAATGCCATGAAGTTATCCACTGCTGTATGTCTTCAATCTGGCCTCACTCTACCAGCCGCCAGCCTGCTTGCCAACAGAAGTCCTACTCTCTGCAAGGAATGCACCTCAACACTGAGGCCGTCCTTGGCAAACACAGGAAAAAAAAATCGGATAGGACAAGTAAGTTCGCAGGTACAGGAGATATCTGGAGGCACTCAAGAATTTACAACGGACACTTTCAAAGGCTGCCCACTGAGATGCAAGATAACCACAAACCTTTAACCACAGATGTTCATTGGTATATTCTCACCTTATGCCCCCTTCCTTCTCTCCATCCCTACAAAAGAGACACACTTTTTTTGTTTAGGGCAGAAGATATCACCCCACTATGCCTAAATACAGACACAATAAATTCTGTACCATATTGCCTTTACTCAAGTATGGCAGTCTCTGTTGGTTATTTATGTCATGACTATGAGAATTTATTAGAAGTAAAAGGGAATAGGAGACTTCTGACCCACTACTGGGTAGCTGAAATGAAATGTTTCTGTTAGCTGGTACATGATGATAACAAAACCTTATATTTGCATATTCCTTTTCTGTACAAAACAATTTTCTAATCTATTGTGATGTTTTTATCTTCAGAATGTGGATTGAAAATTATCTATATATTACTACTGAGAAAACTAAGATTATGAACGTTTTCTTAGTTTGACTCCTGGTAAATTCAAGATGCAGTACTACAGATAAAGTCTTAAATCATGTATCTATGAAGTATCAAGCAATTAATTCAGAACTGTTAATTGTAAATGCAGGCTTAGAGACTGGTCCCAGATGAGTAGATATCCTGTGTGTAGAATTATAATATTAATGAAATGTAGCCCAGATACATGTGAATTATAACTCATCAGAGCACATGTTAGCTTGCATTCTATGTCTCTTCTGTCCTTACAACAAATATGCAGACAGTGTGAGCCAAACCTAGCAAATATTTAAAAGAAGAGTACACTTAGATATTGCAAAGCATTATTCTGCTATCAGCATGACTTTTCCTTCCTGGGAGATTAACATATATTTTATTACCAAAATAATCTGATAGTAATCCAGCTGAATCAGAGTAGCAAGGACAATCTGTTTTCTCCAAAGCCCAAATTTGGAGATCGTCTATTACTTTTTCTTCTAGAGTCATATAAGCCTAATGGACTTTTTATTTTAAAAAATCACATATCTTGCTAGCTAAGTACCCGTCTTGACAACTTCACATATATAAATTGAACATGAAGGTAATGTAGATGTTGTGGACACTACTCTTATAAGATCTTCAGGAGCTGATAGTATTGTCATACTTTGGGTCATTTCCTTTGCCACAGAGAGACTTTTTGTAATTAATAAACCATTGCCAAAGCTACTGAAGCTAAGGTCGGAGCAATATTGATCTCTTTTACATTAACTTTAAGACTAGACATCAGTGAAGACTTCTTTCGTTTAATGATTCATGACTAGAGACTGGTCATTGTATCATTTAATCTTCAAGGTGTCAGCATGTATAAACAATTCCCTTAGCATACATTTCTCTACTGAATTTGAAGAGATTAACACTTTTTGAAAGGAAGGACTGGTAAGGAAAACAACAAATGTCTCACATTTCACGCATCAGTAAGTTTATCTTTAAATTTTTTATAGTATACTTTCTCTGTAATCAGTCAAATAATAAACTATCATATATATCGACAAAGCAAACATAACTGCAGTTTGCTCATTTATTTTGAGTTACTATTTTATATGGAATAAAATGTAAATTTTTATGTACATTATTAATATTGTTATATGTTTGTTACATTTCAGTTTTGCTGAAAGAGTTTTCACTCTAAAAATTCTACAGCGGGCTCACTGGGTTTTACTGATGATCAGTCAGTCCATACATATCTTGAAGCTGTATGCATCTCAATTTGACATTATTTTTAAATGAGAAGTTAAATGAAATGCCAGAAATTATTTTTCAGTTAAATACTCATTTGCCTTCTACTTGCTATCTGAACAAGTTTTTCTCCTCTCTCTGAGTGGCACAGATCACAGGAGTTTTATAAATTTCCACCTTCTGTTCTGATACTTTAAAACTTATCCATTAACATTCCTCTATTGTTTGTTAACCATAATTTAAAGGATTGTTATCTATTTCTGCACTGAGTTATTCTCCCTGCCACAATTAAATGTCAGAAGTCTCTCTCTCTCTCTCTCTCTCTCTCTCTCTCTCTCTATATATATATATATATATATATATATACATATACATATACATATACATATACATAACAGAAAATTGTGTATTTATATTTCTCAAACTATTCTCATATATCACTGTTATGGGGTGAAGAAAATATATGAAGTAAATGAATTGGATCAGCACAGTATGATCTGGACTCTGGTTTCCATTCTGATTTTTTTCAATTCTTTGATACCTAAAATGTCATAACCAGTCCACTGTTTACCTGGATCAGAGAGTCAACTGTCTTAGATCAGATACAGTACTAACCTAAATACTATAACTAATTCTTTCTGATACAAGACCCTTCATTGACAAATTTAAAAAGCTAGAATTGTGAATCTCATTTGATTTTTCATATATTCTGCTTTGGGTTTTTTTGTTTGTTTTAAGGCAAAAGCAGAAACAAAGCAAATGATTCAATATAATGATCCTTTTAAGGAAGCTTTATCAGATGGAGGAATTTTATAATTGGCATAATTTGAAGGACATCTTTTACTGTTCCCCTTTTTACAATCTTTTTAGCCAGGGAAGCATCTTCAACTACTTTAAAAGTTCTAAAATTCTATAGTTACTACTGCTGTGTTCCTTTAACCTCAGTTAAATTAAAATTTCCCTTTCTAGAATAATAATTAAGGAGATTAGTGCTGATAATCTCCTCATAGTATTTCTTCAATAAAGGTTTTCATAAAGGGAAGAGAGCAAATGTAATTCAAAGAATAAAATAAATATGGAATGAAGACAGACATTACCCACTTCACTTTCTTCCTAGGGTCAACTAATAAGCTAAAACACACAACCCTAGATAGAAGAGCTTATTACCACTGAATTGTGAGGCAAAGGTGATGCTTCCCAGTTACATGGGCATCACATGAACTGGAACATCTCACCTACTAAAATTACAAATCGGATAAAAAACCACATACCTTCAGAATCTCAAAAATTTTTCTTTCAAAACTAAATACCTAGCAAATTAAAATATGTGAATATTAACTTAATTTGGAATCACACGCAGAAACTCACATACTGACATGCACACAGACTCAGAATCATCACTGAACACCATCTTGGAATTTTTTTAGCATAATATGCAAAAGGATGTGCATTTGGATATATTTATCATGAGATTGCTTTTAAAGGAATTTGATAATAAAATATTTAAAAATTAAAAGGACACAACAAATATATATTTATCGAGGGTCTGACAATAAATACATATTTATCTAGCACAGTCTGGGGGAAAAACATGATTCTTCAGGTTGGTTCAAGTCTCATCAGTAAGAGTCTATTATTTTCTATTATTTTCTGATAAAATATACTTTGGTACATAATTTTCACTGACTAACCACTATATTTTTTCCTAACCAAAAGAAGCATCAATTTTTGAGGAAAGAGTAATAAAGTCACAAGATATGAGGAGAACAAACAAATACTTTAAAGGTTAAATGTGCACATATTATTAAGTATAGCAATTTCTTTCCTAGGTATTTAACCAAGATAAATAAATACATGTTTACAAATGCTTTTTTATCGAGGTCCATAGATATTTTATTCATACTAGTCACAAAAGTAATTTGAAAGACCACCAGGTAGTAACGTAATTACTACATAGATTATGACTTACGTTTATTGTGGTATACTACAAACATATAAAAGTAATATAAACAAGATAATGTGAATTAATCTCAAAAACATTATGTTGCATTTAATGAGAGCTGGTGATTTAGCTCAGTGGCTTAAGTGCCTGCATGGCAAACATGAGGTTGTGAGTTGGATCCCTGCTACAAAATAAAAAGTTATGTTGTATGAGAGAAATAAAACCTAATAGAGTAAATATTGCAAATGTGTTGTGACAGAGGTCTAGTAGTTAACACACAAAAAAGAACCTCCCAACTCATGTGTGGAGTAGGCCTCAGGATACTTTTTGTTCTCGTATTAAATCAGTTCTTTCAAAATGGGGACAAGATGAAGCCAGTCACTGTTGGCTTGAAAGCCCCTATCAAAAGAGCCTGTGACAAAGGTTTACTTGCAAATAGATTATTTGGCAAATAGTCCTAAAACTCCAGTGGAAAAATTAAAATGTGGTGTTTACACTCAGTAGAGTACCACTGTGCCACTAAAAAGATAAATGAGCCATTTTTAGGCAATTTGATGTACCTTAAGATCACACTGTTAAGTGAAATAAATCAAATATACAAATTTAAATATTTCATGATTCTTTTATACAAGAAATCCGAATTACAAGTAAAGAACAAAATGAAAGAGAGATAATAAGAAATAGGGAGATCTTTCTCAAATCAAGAGAAGAAGGGAGCAGCAGAAGAAGAGGGAAAGAGGATGAAAAAGGAACTAAGATGTCCTGTTTACAAGTATCAACTCTACACACAGAGTGTAACAGTATGTACTGCAAACATGCATTAATAAAAGTAAATTTTTTAAAAAAAGAAGTCAGACAAAATAAGAAGTGGAAGAAAATAGAATAAATAAATAAATGTATCTTGTTCAGTTGGTCATTGCTATGTGCACCTGGGACTCTTACGATTGGCTTGGAGGAATTAAATTGACTAAGCATTTTTCCTTAAATGATATTAAATTGAGGCAATTCTTTCCACTAGCTGCAAGCTTCTGGCACCTCCACGATGCACCTGCAGTCCTAAAGACTGAACCATCACACCTTCCCAGCACTGAGGCCGAAGAAAGCACAGCCATGAGCCCCTGAGGTGTGCATGTGGCCTTGGCCTCTGTAGGGGACAACGTCTACTGAAATAAACTCAAACTTAAAGACAGACTAAAGAAAAAGGTTGCAGGGCATCAAGTGTCTCTGATTTGTATTTCTTTCTTATAACAGCTACAAAAAGGAGTACCTTGTATACAATGATTTGAATGCAGACTTTCATTAGAACTATGGTGATTAGAATACAGAGAAATTATCTCCAAACCGATGCAGGAATGACTGTAAATCCAGAGACCCGATCTTTCAAGAATGAAGGGAAAAAAGATGAAAAGAAAAAATAAAACTAGCACGTCTAAGAAAATCTGAAGTGATTTGCCTTGCATTAACTGGCAACAAAACAATTTTTTTAATTTTATTTAAAGAGAAAAAAACAAACAAAACAACCAAACAAAACAGAAAAAGGGTAGCAACAATACAGAATCCCAAAGGCAACAAGAAAAGAACAACAGCAAAATAAAAACAAAAACACTAAGAAACCTACCACTTGATAAGTTACATACTGTCATCCTTGGAAACAGTTGTTCAAGTTACAACATTAAAGCATACAAAGTAGACATTCAAACAGTGAGACTGTTAACAGTTCTGCTCAACAATCTAACAAAAACAGTAATGTGGTCATCTATCTTACACACTTAAACATACATGCAGTTATATGCCTTAAAGCACTTTCTTTTCTTCTCTCTCTCTCTCTCTGTCTATATATATATATATATATATATATATATTTAAAATTTTATTTTAAGGGGGTAACATTAAACACAACAAAATAGAACAGAATGGGACATAAGAAAACATAAATTTCAAAGCTAGACAACCTGAGATCTTTACTATCTGTCATATTGTCTCTCCTTCTCTTCCAAATGGTCGACACTATCTTTGCATATGGGGAGCTCATACTAAATAAGATATCAATCTTTTCACAAGATGTGTAGTTTACTGGCTCCCACTTGCTAAGTGGGGGGGAGGGATACGGGACAGGGGACAGGACAACATGAGATGTTTGATTCTCAGCTCGCACCTCACATCCACCCACCAGAGAGGGTAGGAGCTCCTTGTTCTCCCGGCACCCCGAGTCAACCACATGGTGCAGGTCCCAATGCCCCAGGATCTCTCTTTTAAGTGAATTTCTTCAGATAGAGGGACTTGACTAATAGAGACAAATTTATATATAGTTGTAAATTCTGAATCTCACAAATATATGAGAAAGTATGAAACATGATTTTTCTTATTCATTTTTAAAAAGGGATTGCTTTTGGAGTCATAATATTCTGTTGTAGCATTGCTAATACAAGTAACTTTAGATGTATAATCATTAGCACAGATATAGGGTATAATATATTTTATGAAGAATTCACAGTATGAAATTAAATAGAAAGAGTAAAATTTTAAGGATATATTAATCTCTCTATAATGCAAAGATATGTTGCTAAATGTCCGATACATAACATACAGAAACTGTAAAATCTATTCAAAACATCCAAAAGAAGGCAGAAAGACCAGCTAGAGTAGAAAACAACAAAGGAATGAACTGAAGACAAACTATAAAATGATACATCTAAATTCAACCACATTTTTATCATTAATTAACTTTTAATGGAATAAATACTTAAATAAGCAGGAAATACTTTATAGGAAACCAAAAATTCAAGGCAAGCAATTGTATTAGTCACTTTCATGTTGCTTAAACAAAAGAACTGAAAAAAATTATAAGAAGTTTATTTCGGCTCATACCCTCACAGAGCTCAGTCAGAGGGTACAATCTATTCACAATCAGCTGGTTCCAAGGCAGAAATAACATAGTGGCAAGTCACAGTGGAGGTGGGAATTCACACTATGGCAGCAGGAAGGAGAGAGAAACAGAGTCAGTGACAGAGATCGGGGGCTGTATTAGGGAAGCATATAGAGGAAGTCTGTTGGAAGTAGATTAGATTTCTTTTTAACGTTGTTTTTCACATTTAGGGAGGAGCTAGGTACAAATGATCTATCTCTTTCAAACAAGTTCTACCTCCTAACAGCTAGAAACTTATCAATCAATGAATCTGCTGATGACTTTGGTGACCCCACAATTCATTCATGTTCCAAAAGGTTTACCTATGAGCACTTGACAGTTTTGGGGGGAATTTTAGATCTGAACATAATATTCCATCAGGTCTTCCAAAAGGCTCAATATGCAAAATGATTTTGGTGTATCTGTAAAAGACACCAAAATCTTAACACTTCCAGTATTACAAAAATGTACCAGTCCAAAGACTCCCCTGAGAGTAAGTTCTTAGCTATGCACTCCTATAAAAAATCAACAAGAACTTTTTAGTTATAGCTATAGTCATTGGTCCACTTCAAGTTCTTTTGCTTACCACATAAGAGAATGGTCCAAATACATCCTTTTGAAAATAATTATCTAGTTCTTTTAGCAACATTTGATGAATAGTTTATCCTTTCCCCATTAAGTAGTCTTGACACTTTTGTCAAAAATCAATTATCCATTGATGTTTGAATTTACTTCTGGGCTATTCATCTTATTCTGTTGCTTTATCTGGTCTATCCTATGCTCATGTCATATTGTTTTAATTGCTAAAGTTTCAAAGTTAATTACTAAAGTTTTATAATTTTATACAGTTGAATTACTAAAGTTTCAGAGTTTATAGTTTTTTTAGGAAGTATATCAGATTTTTTTTTAACATCTTGCCTACACAAGGCCCCTTTTGTTTCTCTAGGAATCTGAGAACAAGTTTTTCTGCCACATGTTGCTGAAATTTTAATAGTGATTCTGTTGAATGAGAAACTTGTTTTGAGAGTGAAACCATTTTTAAAAATTCACTGACTTCCAAGCCATTAACATAGAGTGTCTTTCCTTAATTAGTTGTTCCTCAATTTCTTCCAGTATTTGTTGGTTTTTATTTCCTTTTGTTTTGTCAGTATGTAACTCATCTCTTGGTTAAATTTATTCCTGGATATTTGATTATTTTGGATGTTGTTTTTGTTACTTTCTTGTTGCTAGACAAAATACCTGACACTTACAAGTTAAAGGATGAGAGATTTATTTTAACTCAAAATTTGAAGAGCTTTCAGTGTGTAGTTGGTTGGTTTCAATCCAGGGATGCATGGAAAAGGGGAATGGAAACAAAAAAAAAAGTTCTTAGCAAGTCAAGAGAGGGCAAGACAGAAGAAAAGATGAGATATAGATAGATAGATAGATAGATAGATAATAGATAGATAGATAGATAGATGACTGATAGATAGATAGAATCTTCCAGATCATACCCACAGTGACCCATCTTTTCCTACCTCTCAACATCACACTCAACTATTAATCTATCAGTAGACCCACTCAGTATTACATATCTGTGACCTGGTCACCTGTAAAAAATAAACCATCTATCAGTGCATGAGATTTGCGAGACATTTTAGATATAAACCACAATGGATGTTATTTTAAATGGAATTGTTATTGTTTTAAACTCTTGTTCAGATTGTTTATTGAAGGCATATAGAAACACAAATAAATTTAGGATCAAATGGTTTTAGTTCAAAAAGGAAGAATGCTTGCCAGAAAATGCAATCGTGACTACAGATTATACTGAACTGGATATTAAGAGTTTCACCAGACCACAGATTAAATTCAGTCACTGAAGACTCAGAGCGGCTGCTTTTTGGGTGTAAGAAAACCTCAAATAGATAGCAACTGAGACCTCTGGATTAAAAGACTAAAAGGGGACTAATTGATTCTGACTCCCAATGGGGAATCAGGCTGGGACTCCATCATGGAGGTACAGTTGTACAGAAAATTCTTCTGAGTGTCTCCTCCAATTATATTCATGAAAGTATTTAGTTTTCTGTAATTTTCTTCTCTAATAATGGCTTTGCCTGACTTCTGTAAAGAAGTTATATACATTTCATAAAATGATGTAAAAAGTGTTTCATCCAGTACAATTTCCTGATTTGTGTAGCATTACTAACATGTCTCACAACTGCTTGGTAGAATTCCTTAGCAAAGCCCACCGTACCATCAATTTTCTAAAAGAAATTAAGCTTTATATTATAATTTTAAATTGTTTATGAGGTATGTAGAAAACCAAATATCTCTGAACTTTTGAATAAGCTTACATAACTTTGGTATTTTAAGATTTTTTTAAAAAAAATTTTGATATAGTATTAGATGTGATTTTGTTTATCCTTTTACTTTTATAGGGTCTGTGCTGACAATGCACTTTTTCTCTCAGTATTGATAATTGGAATTTTCATACTTTTTTTTATCTTTTGACTTATCTTTTGGTTTTAACTTTCCCTAGTGTTTTTTGCTTTTCCTGTTCTGACATTCACTGATTTGTGCTTTAATTTAGCTCTTTATTCCTCTTTTTCTAGTTTTATATGAGTACTCAATAGGGAAAATATAGTCTATTCATAAAATGGTGCTAGACAAATTAGATAATTATATTGAAAAATATAAAATTACACTGCTATATTATGCTATAATGAAACATAACTCAGAATGGGTCCTTGATGCAAATATAAGAGCAAAGACTACAAAATTCTAGAAAAAAATGAAATCTGCTACTATAAAAAATGAAATCTGCTACTATAAAACTATAAAACTAAGAAAATATATGAATTAGTCATTGATAAAATTTAAAGTGTACTTATAATGATAATATCAAGCAAGTAAAAAAGAAATCTATGGAATGGGAGAAAATATTTGAAAATCATATATTGTATGATTTTGTAATATTCAGAGTATTAAAGAATTTATATAACTTAATACTAAAAATGTAAAATCTCAACTTAAAAATGGGCAAAGATTTAGATAAAAATTTTTTCCAATGAAAATTACAGTATGTAAATGAACTAGAATACTTACTGCTTTTTAGGAATGCAAAATGAAAACTGCTTCAAAGGTTTATTTTGGTGGTTTTTTTTTCTTTGAGTTAAAAAAAGCTACTTAAGATCAATCATTTTATTCCTAGGTATTTACCAAAGAAATTTATAATACATGTGCACATAAAAACATGAATATTCACAGTAGCTTTATTCACAATAGACAAAAAAAGTGGGGACAATTTAAATGTCCATTGCCTTTTAGATAAAAAAAGGCAAATCTATGTGACAAAATAATGTCACAGGAGAAACTTCTCAAAAAGACAAATAGCAAGCCAGGGCTTGTGTCGCGCTGCTACTACCTCAGAACACATGGCTAAGACATGAAGATGGCAAGTTCAAACCCAGCCTGGGCAATTTAGCAAGACCCTGTTTCAAAATAAAAAGTAACAGGCTAGGAATGTGCGTCACTACCGCTGAGAGAAAGAGAAGCAGAGGGAGGTGGAGAAACAATCGGGATATCTTTATGCTAAGTGAAAGGAAACAGATAAAAAAGGACAATTCCTGTCTGGTTCCATTTACATAAAGCACAAACTAATCCATAACGATAAAAGACCAATCAGCTCCTCCCTAGAGCCAGAAGCCAGGGTATGAGGAGTAAGTAGGAGGGCACAAGAAATCCTCTGAGAGTTATAGAAATAATCTGTATTCACTACAATTGTTCAATAGGCACATGTAGCTGTCAGACTCATGGCCTTGTACAATTTAAGTGGATGTAGTTTATTATCCCTCAATAAAGGTGGTAAAAAAAAGAGATGAAATCCTTGGATTCATAAAATCTAAAAGTAAAAACATTTAAATTTATCCAATCCTAAATGTTATAAAATATACTAGATTCAAATACATTATTGAGATATAACCTGTTTTATTTATGATTAATCATCATTACATAAAACAGTGTGAAAATCACAGAATATTCTCAATCATTATTTATGCAATAAATGCAGACATCCAATATAGCTGTAGATCATATTTCTGATTTGGGATCTTCTATATTCTGAATGCATGCTTTGACAAATTGCATATTCCAAGAAAGCTCCAATTCTGGGGAAGAAAAATATATTTCCTCATGTTGAAATAAAGTATGCTTTCCTCTTCTACATTTTGGTCATTATATTTCCCATAATCTAGAAAAAGCATGAGACTTTTCATCTTTAGTATTCATATCTACGTTGATAATTTAGAATGCTCTAAAGGCCATGATTTTTACAGCTTTCATAATTATTTTGTTATTTCTGGAGTCATACCTGTTTGTTAACATTTCTCTTTTAAAATATGCTATCCTAAAATTAATCAGATTTTTATATTTCACTTCCTGTTAGAATATGTACAACAGAGATATTCAAGCTTTTCTTAATTTTTTAAATTTCATTCCAAAATCACTCAAGTAGATAGTCATAGATAAACTTAGTACAGTATTCTCCATAGACAGTATGCTTTAGTTTACAAGAGTCTTTATTTTACAAACACTATGGATTTCCAAAATGTATACTTCTTCAAATTCATACATTGAAATCTTAGCCACCTTCCAGTACCTCATAAAATGATTATATTTGAAGATTAAATCTTAAAGAGATAGTCACAATAAAATGAGTAAATCCAGTTGGGCTGTAATCAAGTTTGAGTGGTGTCCTTTTTTAAAAGAGGTTGGGAAGTGACACAAGATAAAACAGGTGAAGTTATAGTCAGAAGAAGGCTCTCTGCAACCTAAATAGATTCAGAAAGAACCAAACTCTCTGGAACTTTAAGAAAAGTAATTTCTGCTGTTTACACCATTCATTCTAATAGTTTGCTATGGAAGCCCTAGCCAACTAATGTAGCAAATTGCCGGACTGCACTTTAAGCCAGCATGAATAAGAAGGAGATTAACTGGAAAAATGCAAATAACTTACATGGTTTTGGAATGTCCTTTGTGTAAGGGCATAGAAAGAAGACAGCCTACTCTCACTAGAACTAGTTTTCCATTATGTTTCTTTGAATATCAGCAGATGGCATTTTCAACATGTTAGAATCGGAAAACAATTTCTGAGCTTTGACTCCTGAACTTCTAATACCAGAAATGACCTATTAGTTCTATTATGTGTGTATTACATGATTTTGGAACCTTCTTGTTTCAATTTGGGTCACTG
This sequence comes from Dolichotis patagonum, assembly GCA_004027295.1. Lineage (NCBI taxonomy): Eukaryota > Metazoa > Chordata > Mammalia > Rodentia > Caviidae > Dolichotis > Dolichotis patagonum. The sequence continues at coordinate 20,357 of PVJX010021174.1, forward strand.
TTACATTGTGCAAACTTCCATGGAATTTTGAAACTTTGGTACATTGTTTTTAAAATTAAATTACCTCAATAACATTTTCAATGTTTGAATATTTAAATCATATATGTTAAGTATTACATTAAGTGTGATATAATTTTACAATTAGTTTCACTTGTTTCCTTTTTATGAAGTAGTCTTGTGACTACTAGGTACATTAAAATTATGTTTGCAGTTGACGTTTGTGAATCAAATTCTATTTTTATTGAACAATACTTTGAAGCATAGGAGCCATAAAAAGTGAAAATTAACCAAAGCTGTTAGTTTCTTCTGCAGCATTTAGACTGATTTCTTCAACATAACTAGATCCAGTTCCCATTAGTGCTAGCATCCATATAAATCATAAAGATACGGGGTTTTAAAAATCTTCACTATATAAAACAGGTATGCAGAATATCATCATCTTGAAAATTTATGTTCATTAAGACATATTTCAGAAAGAATTTGATCATGCTTAAAAAAGAATATCCTCCAAATCAAAAAAGAATGTACAGCATAGTTTGTTGCATTATCTTCTGATAATATTCATGTTTGGCTCATATTTTGCTGATGTTCAGTTATGTATATTTTCCACTCTCAAGCATTCCTCCCATGAGTCTATGTTTTCTAATAAATGCTGAATTTGTCCCTTATCTACGACTTTGTCTTCGCCAACTTTTTGGTTGCAATTCCTTTCTCCATGGCTTTAATAGTGACATTTCCACTTAGTCACAGCTGCGGGCTTAGGCTATTTTCAGATTCTGTATTCCCATCCTGTGACTGTAGCCATAGGATTTAAAGTGCGAGAAGAACGGTGAAGGATATGGTACCATGTATCACTAAGTTAAAATAATGTTTGAAACACTAGGTAATTTCCAAAAATATTAAAAAATACACCTGGTGCTGTAAATTTCTCAGTGGAAAGAAAGACACAAATATCAAAAACATTTACAAAATTACTAGAGATAAGTTTATTTATAATAAATTCATCAGTATGGGGTTACAACTCTTCTAACAGAATATCAGCCCTTATAAATCCAATTAAATCCAATTCTATAGCAGAAATTGGGGCTATTACTTTTGCTGCATCTATACTTGAAATTCTGAATCTGGTGAGTAAGGAAAGAACTTCAAAACTCTAGACAGCATAGTTATACAATTAGTAAAATTAAAATAGCATAGTTATCAGAAGAAATATGCACTATGCTAATAGTAGCATTATTACATTGATTTTAAATCTAAAACAATTGAAAACTCAGAAGTTATTCATTTTGCAAAATGAAATTTCTCAAAGAGAAATTTAGAAATATAGTAGATTTTGATAGCAACACTTTTTCTAGGTAAGCCTTCTGTTTAAAACATAAAATATTTAAAAGTTTATAGTGCAATAATCTATTTATAAGTAAGTTTGCATGTAAAAATACATCAGTTTAAGAAAATTTTTGAGAAAAAATTAGAAGTTATGGTACTCCTTGTATAAAACACTATGAATTAAAGTGTTTTACTGAGTGCTCTTAATTGTACCTGCTTAAATAGAAATAACTTACCTTCTCAAATATTTAAAATATTAAGAAAACTCACTAATGTTAAAATTACTTAGCTTGTGAAAAATTACACTAAGATCAATGTGTAGATAAAATAAATTACTCACTGATAAGAACCTTTAATGACCATAAAAGAGAAAAATGTTAAAAATTCTGTTTTATGGTGCTAATGCCCCTTCTAGCATATGATTCGTCTTATGTAAAAAAGCTCATAATGAAAATGGAATATTCCTTTGTTTCATGGAAAATAATGATTCACAATATCAAGGAAAAATGAAATTAAATTAGATGGATATAGGTCACCTGCTAAGTTATCAAACTGGACAAGATTTGATTATGAAGTATTAATATGGAATTAAAGAATCAATCTCATTTATTCCTTGACAAACTGAATAATTTCCATGAGAAAAGCACTTTGCAACTTGGATTATATTAAAACAAATGAGGATATTTTTGGTTCTAAAATAGAAAATATGATCCTAATGAAATGAGAAAAAATCTTTGAATTATTTGAGCAATAGAACAAGAATAAGATCTTGCAATTATAATTCTCACAATAGTAAATAATATGCAAAATCCTGGTGAGACTGTGGGGAAAAGAACCCCCTTCTCCACTGTTGGTGGGAGTGTTGACTGGTGCAACTACTGTGGAGGTCAGTGTGGGGATTCCTCAAAAAACTAGGACTCGAGTTTCTGTTTGACTTGCTGCTATTCTCTTTCTTGGTATCTTCCCAAAGAATTAAAAACATCATACCAAAGAGATATGTGTGTACCCATGTTTATAGCAGAATAGTTTTTAACAGCTATATTTTGGGAACAACCCAAATGTCCATCGAACATGGAATAAGAAAAAAAATGATTTTTAATATAATGGAGTACTACTCAGCTGTAAAGAAGGATAAGCTTGAGAAATTTCTAGGTAAATGGATGCATCTTGAGACTATACTCTTAAGTGAAATCAAGGGGATACGTGTGTAAACATTACATGTCTCTCTGGTGTGAGTGTAAATAAGCATCAAATGCACAATACATATTGTGAAGTAGGAAGAAATTGTCTAAAAAGAAATGGAAGCTAGGGAGGAGGAAAGGGGAAGGAGGGATGGAAAAAGAAAACAATGAGATAAAAAGAAAAATGATAATGCTTTGCAAATAAGGAGGGAAAGAGGGATGGTAGTGAAGGGAGAAGAATGGGAAAAAAGATTAACCAAGGTATATCATGTACAGATATAAATGTCCTATGCTGAATGTGATCATTCTGTAAATCATTGCACCAATGAACTTAATAATAGTACTAAAAGTAAACAAATAAATACAGTATTTTATAGTCATTTATATATAAATGTTAACAAATTCTACTAAAGATTATCTACACAGTTTTAAATTATGGCAATATTTTCTTTGGATGCTGAAATTTCAACTAGGCTTTAAAAATGTTATAAAACATGACTTCAACTCTTCTTTTTAAATTAGAGTACATTTCTTCAGTAAATGTTTTCATAAAGGAAAATTTATGAAATATGTTCTTGTATAGTGTTTTTAATATTTCAATGAATATCAGTTTTTAGGTTATTGATAATAGATATTGAGTATAACTGTTGATGTCATTAAAGGAACAGATTATCAATTTATTCAATTAAAATCTGAAGAACTACCAAATGTATTTCCCAATTTGATTTATTCCAAAACACATAGAATTTCTAAGTATTGTAAAAAAAAACTCTCATTAGTTTAGTTTTTTTCTTAAGTTTTCACACGTATATTCATTCAAGCTTTCCTACATAGAATTTACAAAACTGCAATTTTTAAATGATTCTTTCATTGCATCGAATGTATCACTCAGTTTTAGTATATTGTAGGAAAAATTTTGTAATATTTGTAATATAACTTGTTAATGTGTGTTAAGTCGACTTACAAACTATCTTCAGCTGTCACTTCTGAAACACCAAGTACTACAAAAATGGCACCTCCCAAAACATAAAAGATCCTATCAAAAAGTAGTCGAACAAAGTAAATGGATGCTTCACAAAAGAAGTATACATGGCCAATAAATTCATAATTAAGTTGTCAACATTGCCAGTCTTTAGAGAAATGCAAGTTAAAACACTGAGATTCCATCCTAACACAGAAAGACTGATTATGGTCAAGAAATCAAATAATAACAAATGCCTGAGAGGCTGCAAGATTAAAGAATTCCTTTGATGCTGTTGGTGGGAATGTAAACTAGTGCAATATTATGGAAATCAGCAGGCAGATTCCTCAAAAACTAAAACTAGAAATTCCGTTTCACTCAGTCATTCTCCTCCATATCTACTGAAAGAATTAAAAGCATCATAGTAAAGTTGTACATGTGTACTCTGTTTACAGCAGCATAGTTTATAATGGCTAAATCTTGGAAGCAATCCTTATGTTCTCCAAAACATGAATGCATAAAGAAGATGTGGTATTTATACACATGGAGTATTAGTGTGACATAAAGAAAGATAAACTTGAGCCATTTGAAGGAAAATCGATACACCTTGAGATCATGACATGTAGTAAATAACATCTAACACACAAGTTTTAATATCACATGATTTCTCCTGTATAAGAAACACAGAGTAAACATAAGCAAAATCAAAGATATAGAATAGGAAGCAGGCAGTTAGACCATTCTTGAAGTGGTAGTAGATCAAGAAATGAAGGAGGAGCAAAAGAGGGGAGGAAAAAAGATTTTTAAAAGGAATTAGGATACTATATATACATATATATACATATATATATATATAAAATGTATCCTACATATATATGTAGCAACTCACCAAATTATGATTATACACGTTACCTACTGCAAAAGTGTACAAAACCCAAAGGAAGGAGAGGAGAGCAGGAACGAAAGGACAGGGCATGAAAAAAGGAAGGACGATGTGCTATGCACAAGTACCAACTTCCCACAAGGAGTGTAAACACTGTGCACTGCTCCCAGGTCCTGATAAACTAAAGGTTAAAAAACTAAATGAATTACCATGTATTTAAACATTGAAAAGAAATGAGAAGAAGCTGCCTATATGAATACACTAAGCTTGTGTCTGTAGGGGAGTTCACTACCAACTTTCCGTAACATTTTGAGTTAATTTGTTCTAGATACATATAAGTGCAAATCACACATTTTCTTAACTTCACACTTTCATTTCAGTTGACAGAATATCCATCTTGTTTAGGTATAATTACAATTTATGAGCACTCAAAAGTAAATTCCAAATACATTTGTGTGCCAAGGTTTCCAAATTTTGTTCAAGTGTTATTTTTACTACATAGCTTTCACCCACCAGAATTTATGGGAATAACTGTACTATTTGTGTTGGATTTTTAACTGAAACGCCAACAGCACCTTAAATGTGTCACTTTGTACTAAGTAAATTTCCATATCTTTATAATAAATGAATGAACAGATAAGTAAAAGAAACATTTAATGACATAATTCTCTTACAATTGGGATAATTTACTTTTTAAAAATTCTCCTTGTGAGAGTAGAGCAAAGATACTAACATATATCATTGTTCATGGTATGTAAGAAAAATGGATTTTAATCATCACAGTAAATTAATACAAAAGTCATTTGATTTAAAGGAAAAGTCATGGATGAGAGAAATAAAATGTTTTGAGTTTTACCTCAGCCATCTTGATTTATCTTAATTTAACTATAAAAATTAGCAATTGAAAGATGAAAAATTTTGATCAAATGTTAATTTAGGTAGGTTTCAGGAAAATGGATGTAGGCTAGAACTGTCCCAGGCAAACCAGAATTACAGTGAAAAAACACTTTGTGCCTGGTCTTTTACATACATAGTGGAAGCATTTGAAATATATTTTAAAAACAGAAACATGTTACTACAGTTTTGTAACATATGTAGGCAGCCTTATGGACTTAATCTAAATTGTTTGTAATAATTGATGTAAACTGTTAAAGGAATTTTTATGAGGTTTAAAAGTGTTTTTCCAAATTATATTTTGAAAAACAAAATATTTATTGCTTTTATTCAGGTAAAGAAAATATGATATAAAAATTTTTGAGCCCTTATCTTTCATATTTGATTCTGTGTTTTTTTCATCACACAGCCTGACAAAATGCTGCTGTTAAATGCTAAGTCTTCACTTATTTCTTCTTTGCTAAAACTAATGAATTATCATTTGGGGGGTTTATTTATTGGTATATCAAAGCAAATGGATTCAATAAAAAATCAACATACAAAGTGAAGTAGCATTTTGTGTAAAAATAATATCCTAATTGAAAAAGAAATCAGTATAACAGTCTTGCTTATAGTAGCTTCAAAAACATTGTATCACGCATACAAAGTAATAAAGGAGATGAAAGGTTGTATAATAAAAATTTGTATAAAAGTTGTATAATAAAGATTCTGATAAGAGTTATTAAAGACTAAATGTCTCCAACTCAAGAATCAGAAGAATTAACAGTATTAATCTGCATGTGCTGTTCAAATCAATATAAAGATTCAACAAAATCCCTACTAAAATCTTAAACACATCCTTTGAAGAAATAGAAAAACCAATTGTAAACTTTCCTAGAGACATAAAACGTTCCAGACAACCAAAACAATTCTGAGGAAAAAAATTAGAAGCATCACACTCTTTAGTGTAAAACTGTATTACAAAGGCATAGTAATCAAAACAGCATAAAAACATTCATATATATAGCAGAAAAAAATTAGAAGGCCAGAAACAAATATAGTTAACTAATTTTTAAAATAAGCATCAAGAAGTTATACCTGGGAAAGTGAAGTCTTTTCAAAATGAACTCGGAAAATTGGATTTCCATGTGCAAAAGAAGATTCAAACACATTCTAAATCATTTGCGGAAATCAACTTGCAATAGACAAAAGGCCTCAAAGTAGTTAGCACAAAACTCCTAGAGGACTGCTGCACATTGACACTAGCATGAGATTTGGATATCACAAAAAAGCAGAAAAGCAGGGAAAAAATGGTAGGACTACATCCCGGTAAAAAGATTCTGCACAGCAAATAAAATAGTCATGACAGCATTTGGACTGGGAAAATATTTTTGAACCATATTTCTGATTAATGGTTTATACAAAATTCATAAAGAACTCATACAATTCAATAGTAGAAAAACAAATTGCCTAATTGAAAAATGGGCAAAAGACCTGAACAAACATTTCTTCAAAGATGCCATAAAAATGACCAACAGGTCTATGAAAAGATGATCAGCATCATTAATCACTAGGAAAAGGCAAATGAAAGAACTGTGAGTCATTGCTTCACACTGATTAGTGGGCTGTTATCAAAAAGTGGAAGATGCTGGTGAGAGTATGGAAAAGGGAAGTTTGAACACAGGTAGTGAAAATGTAGACTGATATTTCCACTATGAAAAACAGTAATACAATCCAAAGAATTGAAAAGTAAACTAACTTGTGACTCAGAAATGGATTCTTTTGGGCATAGTCCCAAAGGAAAAGAAATCAATCACTACCTTGTAAACACATCTGCATTCTGCTGCTCATTGCAATATAGTTCATGATAATTCAGGTAGGCAAAAGAAAAACAAAACGAACAGGAGAAATGTAAATATATATCAATAAAAGAAAAGATAAGGATACAACAATATGTATGTATAATGGAATATCATTTGGCCATAAAAATAAAGAAATTATTGCCATTTGCTACAATGAGAATGATCCTGGCAAACATTATATTGAAGTGAAGTAGGCCAGACTTAGAAAATATTATATGATCTCCTATATATGTGGGGTCTAAAACTGAAAAGTTCAAGTATACAAAGACAGAGGACAAAACAGTGGTTACCAGGGATAGGAAGATGCAGATCACAGGATACAAAGTAGCAACTATACTGGATGAACAAGAAATTTACTCTGCATAAGACTGATGGTAAATGAGTAAATTTTACCTACACAAGTAAATTTTACTCTACATAAGACTGATGGTAAATGAGTCAAGTTTTACCTATTTTAGCCACAAGACCAAATAAAAGTAACTATCTGAAAGGATTGGTATGTTAATTTGCTCCACTGTAGTAAGTTTTTATTTCCTATAATACTGCATACCGTAAATGCACATACTGAAATTTATTTTTACCAAACTGTAAATTGTAATTGTATAATGTGTGACCTATAATTGTAAAATCGAATTGTATAATGTGTGACCTAAATTAAAGAATTCATTTTATTGAGAAAATATGTGCAGGCTCAAGGTTAACAAACAGAGTTTAGGGAGGCCTTGATCTTCCTATAATTTCACACCGACGTGGACTTCAGTGTTGGGCCCACTGAATCATTTTCCCTCCCTACTACGAGTCCCTTTTTTTGTGTAACGAATATGGGGAAGCAGATTGGTATTGAGGGAATAAATATATAAATACAGGATTCATCTAGTTTCAAAGGTGTTCTCATATGCAAACTTTTTCAATACATAGAGATTTTTTACCTCAAAAAAATTCCCTTTATTAAGCATAGAAACTCTAGCACTATGGAAAGATAAATTTGGTAAGGGAATGCCTAATTTCCAGTCAACTAATACACAGATAACACAAAGTGACCATTTAAGTCACTTTCATCAATTTGTCTTTAATCACATCTATAACTTGTGTTGAAAGTGTATTTATTATTTCTTAATATCTACAAAAACATATCAAGATTACCAAGGTAATATACAAATGCTCACTTAAGACTAATACATAATATATTGAAAAATTGAAAAATTTTCCTGAACACTAGAAATAAGGTCCAAATTTTAAATTTCATTTTTTATGGATTATAGAGTTACCTATTGCAAAATAATATGAACTGTTAAAATCACTCTCAGAATTTGGTAATGTAATATGATAGATCTGAGGTGAGATGAGTTAAGATTTTTGTTTATATTTGCCTCATGCAAACAGAGTGTGGCTATGTTTCCTTTGAATTATAGAAAAATGGTGAACTATTCATCTAAAACATTGCTATGTTTTGCTATTTGAACATGTAGTACTGGGTACTTACTAGTCATCAGCTATTAAATATTAAAGTGAGTGGAGCAAAAATGCAATTTGAGAATTGATTACAGTTCCAGAGCTGAATTAGAAATCACTGAAATGGTAAGAAGACTGATGATTTAGTTCTGCAGTAAGCATAGCCAAAAAATTGCCATCAAATGTTGATTTTTTTAGATGTATGAATTATAATTGTTTGATATGCTGTTGTTTTCTATTCAAAGCCATCACAAATCTATCATATTTCAAGAAAAGGACTATTTTTGCCAAAAGTAAGAGGTGAGAAACACAATATTTTTCTTTTAGTTTTCTCTGCAAATTTGTTTTAAGATACATTCAAGTCTCCAGTCCATATGAGGTGAAAAATGTAGGATGGCAGACAGCAGAGATTCAAAATTACAGGAAGCCAAGTGCCATGGCAGACAAGGCATTGGCTTGTTATATTCTCACTGATTCCATTTCTAACATTTGAATGTGAAATAATCATGGAAAGGCAGATAACATATCTGTACCTCACTTTCTACAAATGAAAATGAAGATAACCTCAAGAGTAGAATTAACAATTCAGTATGTCTCATCACAATAGTTTCAATTATGTCTGCTTAAATTCCAAGGTATATTCTGTATCAGTCACTTTAGAAAACAGACCATTGTTTCATTTAGTTCAGTATTTTCTTTAAAGTTAATAAGAACTATCATATTTCCTCAGGAAAAGCTTAGATTCTCTACTGGGAGACTCCTCAGAGACATAACATGCTACTTTTACAGTTGAAGATGGCAAAGCCAACATACAAGCATTGACAAATATAAAGTTCTAGATTTTTCAGTGTGTGTTTAGGGTTAATTTCCTTAGCAAATTTTGAGGAATGATCATGTATTTTTAAGAGAATCCTATCTTTATTTTCATGTGTTCTGAAACTCATAAAATCATAAAATGAAATAGAATAGAATTAAAATAATATTTTTTCTCACTTACAAATTACAGGCTATTATTTAATTAAACCATAGGAGGTATACATTCACACTTAGATGTGTTTCTTAAATTTGATTTTGAGATGATTCTTAATTAATAGAGGAAAGCTGTTTGTTTTTCAGAAAACTTTGAAACTATTGAAACAGATATTTTTAGTTTCTATATTCATAGTCAAGTTTGTATGCTGTTCCCAATACATCTGGGAGACCATTTGTTGATGAAGAAGACTGCCTTTCATACACCGGAGAAAAATACTCAGCAAGCAGGAGCAATAGTATCTTCTGGGAAGGTTGCTCCTCGTGTTCAGAAAAAGTGGGGGATATTCCCTGATCAGTATATTATGAAATACACAAACACTGCCTAAGCTTATACTTGGTACACTAAAAGAAAACTTTTAAGTGTGTGTTATACGCAAATCTCCACATTTTCCAAAGCATTCCCATAAAATGGTAGCAGGAAAAAGCCATCCCTGTTCACAAAATTCAACAATGGCATTGGTGCAAATGACTATGTTAGTTCTTATTGCTGTTGAATCATGTTAGCACAAATCCAGTTACTTAAAACAACATAAAAGTATTACTTCACTATTTAAATTCCACAATGGGTCTCAGTGGGCTAAAGTCAAAATGTTAGCAGAGCTGAATGCCTTCAGGAACTCTAGGACATAGCTTTCTTGTGCCATAAAGTTTTAATAGGATACTCCCTTCACCTTCTATTATTACTGAAAGCCACGAGTCATTCAGGTTTCTGATCTCCTTCTCTTACTTTGACATTTCTGTATCAATTTTCCATTAATATGAACATTCATGATTTCATTGAGCCTACCCAGATAATCCAAAAGAATCTCTCCATCTCCAAATCTGTCATTTACTAGCATCTCCTAAATCCCTATTGCTAGTAAGTAATATATTAGCCAAGGTTGCAGAGATTAGGATGTGGACATCTTGGGAAGTCCTTTTCTATACCTAACACAGTAAACCTTTTCTTCCCATTTAAAAAACCACGAATGAAACCTTTCTTTGAGTTAGTAATCACACTTCTGATTTACCTATCTCCACTAAGGATTTTCAGCTGTTTAGAAGATTTACCTGCTAGAGGACTGAATAATATAAATAATAGTAGGTGAGTTTAAGAACTAAGGCACATTAGTTTAGAGTTTTTATTGTATGTGATTTATATAGACACAATGATTTTGTCTCCCGGCTACTATATTCATCAACTCAGTTTTATCTCTTTATTGTTATAAACTAAAGACTATTGTAAATCACACACACATCTGTCATCTTATCTGTTGAAGTAAGAGGCATCATGTTTTAAGAGCAAGTGTTTAGGACGTTCAGAGTTCAAAGTGATATATTCTTTCTTTCAATAACTTGTCTCTGTGTGGTATTTTCTCTCCTTGCAGCAAAATTTTAGAAGTGACCGTGTTCTCCAATGAACTATGAGGAATTTGGAAAGGTTTCCACATCAAGAAAAAACACCTCTTTTTTCTTAATAATTCACTGAGTCCATTTTTCGTATTAGGCAAATGCTGTTTGACCATGTGAGATCCAATAAGAGCCAGTCAATTTTGTTAAATTGCCCCTCTGCTGCATCCGTGTATGGGTCATTACACACACTCAGCACATCGTGTATGCTAGACATTAGAGCCAGACCTGGTTCATCTAAATCAATTTATAATTTATGTAGTTCAGTTATGAGCTTATACTACTAATGCTTCATAATATGACCCAGGAATATTATTATTTAACAAACTCAGATAAATTACAATTCTGCTCAAACCAAGAACAATTGCCTTTATTTATTTATTGTCAATCTCATCGCAGACTTGAGTCTCACCATTATATATTCTGATTGAAATCACTTCAGATACATCACAAATGCAGACAATTTGGGGCTCACTAGGTATAGTCAGTGTGATCAGGAAACACTGCAACAGACTCTGTAATGCAGACTCTGTAATGCAGTGCCCCAAGCAATCCGTTCTGAGGAAACAATACAGACAAACATTTAACTAGATTATTGTACTGTTTCCACAATATTATTTTATGAGAATTTAGATGGATCTGATCTCCTCTGAATTCCCTTCCATAATGAGTTTTAAACTTTCTTTGTATTCAGGTGTCCAAATAAGATCCTTCCTATTTCAGAGACTGCTGTACAGGGCTGGTCTAAAGAATAAATTACTGATGTGGAAGCAATGTATTTCTAGGGGATGTGATTCTCTGACTTGCTCAGGCGTGGTTATTAAGTACTTCATTTCATAAGGATATTGTACTTGTCAGTAAACCTGCAACAGGACAATATTCACTACATGAAGCATGATGCTACAGAAATCCAAAACAGAGCTTACAGTGATCATAGAAACTGTGTGTATGTGTGTGTGTGTGTGTGTGTGTGTGTGTGTGTAGGGGGTGCTGACAGGCAAAGCCAACTCAGTTCTATCATATTACTCTTTCCTTTTTTTTTTTTGTGCCAGGGATTGAAATCACGACCTCGTGCTTGCCAGGCAGGCACTTAGGGCACTGAGCTAAATCCCAGGCCCTGTCTTATTACTCTTAAACCCACTCTGCCAGCTGTTTCCCACTGTAGTTGTTTCAGCCTATGCTCTTCTTTTGTAATGTGTTCTTATATAATCTGGTAGTCACCTTCCCCACTCTCGCTTTTCATCTGATTCCGGATTCACTGTTTATTCTCCTTAGTTTGGACAGTTTAGGTGACT
>PVJX010021175.1:0-32322 GCA_004027295.1 Dolichotis patagonum
GTGTGTCCTCCAAAATTCATGTTGAAATTTCATTACCAAGGTAACGGTGATGGGAGGGAGGACCTTTAAGAGGTCTGTTAAGTTTGTTTGTTTGTTAAGTTAGTTTGTTAAGAGGGATTAATGTCTTTCTTGCAGGACAGGGTTAATGTTAATGGGGGCTGGATTAATTATAGAGAGAGTGATTTGTTGTAAAGCCAGGGTGACCGTCAATGTTTTGACTTGCCCATACGAACCTGCTTGCCCTTTCAAAGTCCATCACGTTGGAATGAGCAGATGGGGTAACAAACTTTGGATTAGTCTGCATCCAGAGCCTTGAGCCAAAACAACCCCCTTTTGTTTATAAATTACTCAGCATTAGATACTGTATAGTAGCAAAAAAAAATGTGGACTAAATCATTGATGCTCCTTAATAATCTGATTTATTAAATGAAAGAAGTGAGGCCTTGATATGATTTGATATGAGTGTCATTTTTCTTTCTTTGAGTTTAGATATTTAAGGAGGAAAGTCCTAGAATTCATTCAGAGCAGTCACAGAAGAGTGTATATATTTTATCTGAAAGGAAATTGTTGAATGCCGGAGTACAACCCACACCCCTGCCAGGCTCACCTGAACTGAGAATTGTAGAAGGGAGAGAAAGATGACAAAGCGGCCCAGAGCAGAAAGCAGATTTCAAGTATCAGTGTTGGAGTTCAAAAGTCAAGTAGGAGCAAGGCCTGTAGGTGGTTTGACAAATAGACAATGCAACTGAAGTCAGAGTGCATCAGAGATCTACATATTAAAACAAAAACACTAAATCTGCTGGAAGAGGAAGTAGGTAAAAATCTTGAAGATATAGGAGTTGGAAGAGAATTCACGGATAAAAATCAAACTGCACAGGAAATACTTCCCAGAATCAACAACTGAGACCTTGTCTTACTAAAAAGTTTTTGCATGTCAAAAGAAATCTCCAACAGAGTGGAAAGAAAACCCCAAATTGGGAAAAAATTTTAGTGAACTGTCTCTCAGACAAAGGACTTCTGTCTAGAACATATAAAGAATTAAAAAAAATTAGGCCCCTGAAATTTAAAGACCCGATCCAAAAAAGTGTATATTCATCTGAAATGAATATACACTTCTCAGATGAAGAAATACAAATAGAAAACAAATACATGAAAAAATGTTCAACATCATTGGCCTTAGAGAAATGCAAATTAAAACAATATAGAGATTCCATCTCGCCCCAGAAAGAATAGCCAGCAATAACAAGATCAGGATCAAGAGAACCACCAACCACAAATGCTGGAGAGGCTGCAGGGAAAAGGAACTCTTCTGCACTGTTGGTGGGAGTGTAGACTGGTGCAACCACTGTGGAGGTCAGTCTGGAGGTTCTTCAAAAAGCTGGGGTTGCGAGTCCCATTTGACTCAGCTATTCCACTTCTGGGCATATTTCCAGAAAAACTGAAAACATCATACCACAGTGACATATGTGCACCCGTGTTTATAGCAGCACAATTTGTAATAGCTAAATCTTAGAAACAACTCAAATGCCTATCAACTGAGGAATGGATTAAAAAGGTGTGGTATTTTTATACAATGAAATACTACTCGGCTATAAAGAAGGACCACATTGAGGCTTTTATAGGTAAATGGATACGACTTGAGACCACACTCTTAGGTGAAATAAATCAAACTCACATGCGTAAATACTGTATTGCCTCCCTAGTGTAAGAAATTGAAAGAATAGAAAAGACACAAAATCTTCAATAAAAATTATGAAAGAATAGGAAACTGCTCAAAGAGGAAAAAATAACTCAGATAGGGAAAAGGAGAAAAGAAGAAAAAGAAAAAAGGTATAAATTTGTAGAAATACATTTAAAACTACTAAGATGATTGTACTAATTCTACTAGTTCTTGGAACAAAACAGTTAACGTCATAGGGTTAGATCAGTTTTGCATAACTATATCTGGTAATTCAAGTAAGACTTTTGAAAATAGCCATGCAAAACAACAAAATTAGTTATGTTCCTACCACCTTGTTTTGAAAGCCTACATTTTTTATTGTTTTGGGCTCTTTGTTATAGTTATTTATTTGACTCTTGCTTCTTATTTTTCTTGTACTTTGCTTTGTTTTTCCCTCTAATACAGAAAGGATAGATGTATTTGTACAGATTTATATATGTCTAGAACTTCACCTAAATAGTTTACAAGAATTGACTTTAATATGTGTGATGTGTGAATAGCTATATTGAAGAAAATGAGACATTATGGTAACCACTGCTTATTTCCTGTCATTTTGTTTTGAAGTCTACTAATGCTTTTATTCTTGGTTTTAGTCTGTTTTCAATTTGATTTCAATATATATGATTTGATTTCAATATATATGAATGTATGGACAGCTACTTTGAGGTAAACAAGAGACATTATGGTAGCCATTATTGATTTCCTACTGTCTGCTTTTGAAGACGCAGAGGGCTCTCATTCTTTTGTTTTGATTGCTTTTATATTATTTTGTTTTGTATTAACTTATTGTGTGTGAAGGTATGGACGACTATTTCAGAGGAAACAAGTGATATTATGATAGCCACTGTTGATTTCCTGTTGTCTTGCTTTGAAGTCCTGTGTTATTTGCATTGTTTTGTTCTGACCTGTTTTGTTCAGTTTTGTTTTGCTTTGCTTTATTCTCTTTAGAACAAGCAAAACAAAATGAAACAAACCACAAAAAAACAAATAGACAATCCATGGGTCCAAGGAGCCTGAGAATTTCATATTCTTTGCAGCAGGGTGATACTCAGCAACCCTGTCTAGGTAGTCACTGGTTTTCTGTTTCTGTCTGGAGCTGACTCAGCCCTGCAGGAGAACCTCTTGGTGTGCCTTGTAATTGCAGGGTTGGATGGAGTAGATCGCTTTGCAGCCTGAAAGTGCTAACGGGAATTCAAGCTCTGCCACTTGCAGGCTCTGTATTTCTGTATATGCATTTTAACCTCTCTGAGTTTCTTGTCTGTAAAATGGGAGTAACTGTAACTACCTTAGAGAGTTGTAATAAAGTGTGAATGACATACGTGGGCAAAGGTCCTGCGATGTGGTGAAAGGTCCACAAGCATCCATTTCTTTCCTGCCTTATGTGTAGAACACTGCAGGGTTTGGAAAGAAAGGTGACACTGACTTGCTTTTTCGCTAGAGCAGCCATCATCTGTGATCTTGGTCTAGAAAGACGCAACTGTAGGAAAGCCAGCTTCAGTTTGGTGGCTTTCGTTGGTCCTAGATACCTGAGTTTTGTGGAAGAAGAAATTTGCAGGCCCATGCTATATGATGCCCCAACTAGAAAAAATAACGAAAAGAACTGAAAAGACTTGTTCAGCCCCAGGGCAAGTCAGTGAAGAAGTGAGTGGGGAGCTGCAAACCACCTGTCATCCTTCCGCACTGGCTCAACTGCTGCTTGTTGGGACGGCAGGGTGTGTACCTGGGAGGCAACTTCAGCTCCAGGGTGCACAGCTGGGACCTCATTCTTACCCCATAATGTCTTTGGTTACATAGGTCGGTTTCCAATTGTCAGTTTCCATGCCGGTAGACTCACGTGTTTGTTAGTCCAAAGCAGTTTCCTGATCTCCTTCTATCAAGGCGAGTGGCTGTACTGGGCTTCTGTGGAATCCCAGCGTAGAATTTGTGTGTTTATATTTTTACCTCCTACACTAGACTATGAAGGCATCACAAGTACCTTCATGTTCCTTGTTGTACGTCCAAGGCTCTCTGTATGCTTTGGACTTATTAAGCCTCTAAACTCCTTGTGGGTGAGTAGGTAAGTCAGCTAGGTTCATTCTGCTGGCATTTAGGGCCCCACATAGGGACTCTGTTAAACCCAAGTCACCTCCTGGGTTACTGGGGAGGCCCCAGCTGGGGTATTATCAGTATCTAGAGTTACTGACTCAGCCACCTGTTAGTTGTATGTTATGTGACACTTTGAATTTCAGCTTTCTTAACTGTCTCAGGTCCTGATGAGGCCTCTGGGTGTGGTGAGGTGGCAGTGAGTTAAACCCACTGAAAGCGCCTTGCTGCATGTGTGGTCCTAGGCACACTGTCAGGTGTAAACTGAAAATAAAAGAACCTCCTGAGGCTCTCAGGACAGCTTCTGGGCACCCCACAGTCCTGATGAGGCCACGGCCAGCAGCACTTAGTTCTGAGAGGTTCCAAGGTCTGCTTTTGGGATGGAAGGGGTGAGGGCTCTGTGGGGTTGCAGTGTGGGCCGCTCCAAAGGACCAGTGGCTGCTGAGTCCTTGCTAAGTGTGCCATGCCTTTCCACAAACTTCACGCGACATCCTCTCACATCACCTCTTTGATGCTTAATACCATTTCCCGGGTGAAGAAACTGACGTTCAGGGAGACCGATGTGGCTTATCTAAAGACTGTCACTGCTAATGATGAAACAAGGCTAAGGAAAGTCAGCTTCCTGGTCATCAAGTCCAAAACGATTTGAGGCAGTTGTTTAGGATTTTCGACTTTAGCACAAGGTGGAGGACATCAGGCAGTACCCAAGGTGCGTGTATTTTAATCTGTGAGCACTGCGGTGTGATGACGGCTTGAACAACATGAAGAATTTTGAATTCTTGAAGGCTGGAAACACCAGAAGTTTACCCTTCCAACTGATCATTCTTGGCAAAGTGGGCATAGAAACCACCGTATTGCTTCTGCTTCCAGTTGGAGGTTCTTCTGTTTTGAGCATGTGTGTTCCTCTTTCTGGAGTTTTTCTTGACAGAAGCAGGGAGGTTTTTGACAAACAACTTTAATATTCTTTGTGTCTGTGTGGCTGGCACTAATAATCCTGAAAGCTTACAAGGTCACTGTTAAGATTAAATCTGAGTCATCCGAGGCAGATGTTGACACATCGTTATTTAAATCCTGAGCTGCTGAAGGCCTTGAATCCCCATGAGCTATGATTCACTGTCCAAATGAAAACCCCGAATTCCAGGTAGCTTGCCGAGCAGGGGCTCCATCAGGGCGGAAAGGCGGCCCCACTGAGTGTCCCGCGGGCCTGTGATCTGGAGAAGACTCACAGCCTGTGGGGAGGAGTGTGTTTGAGGAGATCTGAGCTCACAGCTCATCTCTTCCTGTGGGCTTTATTTCTTTTCTTGCTTTTCGTAAATCTTCTCATGATTTCTACTGCTTATTTATTTATAACTTTTTTGTTTTTATTTTTTATTGAGGTCTAATTTTAAGATAAGTGTATTGTCTTAGGCATCCAGGTGAATAAAACTTTACAAATGTATAGTCCACTTGAGCGCCACCGAGAGCAAGACAGGGACATTTTCACTACCCCGGAGGTCCCTTGTGCTGCTTTCTAATCAATAATTTCTCAGCGTAACTACCAGTCTGTCTTTCAAACTCATGGATTAGTCTTGTCTGTTGTAGGATTTCATGTAAAAGGAATCAAGGGTGTACACTCTTCTATCTGGCTCTTTTGCCCGCTAAAATGCCTCTGTGATTTATCTCAGGGAGCTGTGTATCAGCAACGTGCTCCTTTTCATTCTATGACTTTAGCACAATTTGTTTACCCATTGCCTTGTCAATAGACCCAGGCTGTTTCCACACCTTTACTATTATGAATAAAGTTGTTACACCTATTCTTGTGCACATCTTTCCGTAGATGTATGCTTTCATTTCTTTCAAGAAAATAAATACCTGGAAATGGGCTTTCTGAGTCACAGAATTGGAATATATTCAGCTTTTCCAGAAGCTGTTGAACACTTCCAATACTTAATATTTTCAGTCTTTTATAATTTTAGCCTTTCTACTTAATAGAATCTTAATTTAGTTTTAATTTTTATTTTCCTGATGAATAATATGCTGAGCACTTGTACTTTTTGGCCATTCACATATCTTTTAATTTTGTGAAGTATTTGTCAAAATATTTGCCATTAAAACATTTGACTTCATCGGTGGAATGGCTTAATAAAAACGTTCGCCGGGGAGGGCTTACAGAATACGAGCAGGTACAGTGATGAGTACACGGATGTAAAAATGGTAGAAAGGGTTGTTACTTTCTACAATGTTTGCAACCCATGAACAAATTGAAACCTTTAAGGAAATCATCTCTTGCTTTATTTAGAACAAAGATTCAAGTGGTAGGGAGCACAGGCCCCCGCCCCCACTGTGGAAGAGCTCCAGCACCCGAAAAGCTGCGCTCTAGTGCTGGGACCTTGGGAATATCATGTGAAGGGCGCACAGCCACACCCCCCGGCGAACCGCCAGGCACAGAAGCAGAGCAGGGCTTACTGGGGCAAACAGCCAAGCGGTGAGAGTGAAAGCAGTCCCTAAAGCTCCCGCTTGCTGGATCCGAAGGTGAAGGTGTGAAGTGCTGTGGTCAAAGGTCCAGAAGACAGCTGCTCTGTCTCCACGAGCCTCCTTACATTCATAGGTTTGAGAAAGCAAGAAAACCCCAGCTGCACGGCAGTGGTAGCTCCTCTCATTGCCGGGAAGGAAGCGTGTGGGAGTCCATGGGTGGGGCTGTATCCGCTCGTTCTTCTGTTGAGAAAGCTCAGATCTCAGCTTGCTCTTTTCCTCTGTTTCTCCTCTCTTCTCCTCCCCTCCCCTCTCTTTCTTTTCCTTTTGTCTTATTTCTCTCCTTTCTCTCTTTCACTCTTTTTGTCTCTTTCTTTCTTTCTTTCTTTCTTTCTTTCTTTCTTTCTTTCTTTCTTTTCTTCCTTCCTTCCTTCCTTGTTCCCTCCCTCCCTTCTTCCTTCCTTCCTTCCTTCCTTCCTTCCTTCCTTCCTTCCTTCCTTCCTCTTTCCCTCCCTCCCTTCTTCCTTCCTTCCTTTCTTCTTTCTTTCCTTTGAGGTGGGGCTCTCACTGTGTAGTCAGACAGGCCTTAAACTTGTAGCCGTCCTCCTGTGTCAACCTCCCAAGTGCTGGCATTACAGGCATGTGCCACCATGCCTGGTGTTGCTCTTTCCTAAGTCACTAAGGATTGGAGAGAAAATGAACCTTCAGAGTTATCTGGACTTGACTCTCAACAGGAATTCATGTACTCTCTCTGATTTCTCATGTATCAGATGGGGACGATAACCTATCTTAACAGTTGTACTAGCATGCTTTCTGTTGCTATAATAAAATACTCAAGGGTGGTTGCTTTAAAAAAAGATATTTATTTAGCTTATAGTTGAAAGTTCAAGGGGATAGCACTGAAATAGACTTAGCTTTGGAGAGTGCCCTCTTGGCTGGGATACATTGTGGTGGGTTATGTTATGGTGAGGATGCATGCATTTGCTTACATTGCAAACAAGAAGCCAGAGAGAGAGAGAGACTGGAGTCACATAAGTTTTTCAAAGGAGACACCCCCAGCTAACCTAAATACATTCAACTTCTCCCAGCTTCATCACACTGAGAACCAAGCTCCCAACACAGGACCCCTTAGAGGATAAACTCAAACCGTACCTGACTTACAGCACTGTGGAAGTGTTTGCTCTCTTTTAATGTCACATCTCATTGTCTACATGGAAGAAGGCTCTTTGTTAATAGCTTCTGGGGATTGTAATTAGCATATGGCAAGCATGAGATGTGCCCTCCCTCCCTTTTACTTAGTGTGCAGCACTTATGCATCTAAGACTCTGGATGTTCAGTTGCTGGCTGTTGGGAGAAATAGAAGATGACGAAGTTGTATATCATGACGTCAGAACACTGGGCTCTTGGATGCTTCTTGGGCTTATGTGGACTAATTCACGGACATGTACATATGAAACACTGGATTTTCATACTAGAATAGAGGCATTGAAGAAGAATATCAAAAGTGTTCTTTTAAAATTCTCCTCATAAAAGCTCTGATAATTTATTATGGGATGTAGGTTGCTATGGAGACATGTGTGAGCATAATTTGGGGACTGAAAAGATGTTTTAATGTGGAAAGATATACGTTGTCTATACGTGCTTAGAAAAAACATTACTTTGAAGAAATAGACTCAAGATGGTATGAATAGAACATTTTGTGATATCAGTAAAGCTTCCTGAGTTTCTCTGTCAGACTGGCCTATTTTCTAGACTGTCCATTTAATTCTTCATTGTATTTTATTTGTGAGTCATAGTTGAATTCGTCTACCTGTGCATCTATTTATTCACTCATATCTCCACATTTAAGGGATATTCAGAAAAGTAGCTGCTTTCCAGCAGAACAGAACCGAATCTAAATGACTGCTACCGATTTGGATGTGCCCTCCACATCGTCTTCCTGGCAGGGTCCATGTTTCACAAACTAGTTTCAGGAAAGCAGCGGCGTGTGCCTGTCACCCGCTGACGTTTCCCTCTGAATTAACCTGCGTTCCATCTTTGCATCGGTGATGTCGACAGTGAAGAGGTTTAAAGAGTCCTAAGCAGTGACAGAACACCATGGAGGAAGACGGACATATGACTCTAGACAGCGCCCAGGGAGGACTGCAGAGGAAGGGGGTGAGCAGACCTCACGGAAGAGCCTGGCTGCAGCGCCCTGGAGGAGGGAGCTGCTGGTTTGTGGAGGTCAGAGCTGCTCCATGGCTGGGCAAATGGCAACAGCCCTATGAGGCTCAGGTGAACTGATGCTGGCAAGCTGGTGGGGAGACTGGCATGTCACTGTGGGAAGCAGGGCCAGCCTGTGGAGTGTTTGCAACTGGAGGACTATGCTAGGGTGGTCCCTGGGCCCGGGATAAGGCTGCGAGCCTGCTGGAAAGTTGTCTTCTTCGGTGTGCAGCTAGGGTTCTCCTCCGCCGCCATGCGATGGATGAGCTGCTGGGCTGTGAAACTGAGAGGCGAGCCATGCGGATAGAAGCGCCTTCCTGCCGTGCTGTCTCACCATTGTCCTCTACTGACAAACGGTAACGTTGTATACACCGTACATTCTTGGGGGGTCCAGATCTTTGTCACAGCGGTGTTAGTCAGCTTTCCGGGGGTGTGTAACAAAATACCTGAGATGATCAACTTAAAAAGAAGAAAGGTCTACTTGGCTGGAAGTTTCAGAGGTTTTTACACATGAACAGTTGGATCTGCTGCTTTGGAGCCTCAGGCAAAGTAGTACATCAAAGGAAGAAGCACACAGCAAAGGGAGCCGCTAACTTTCTGGGGCTGGGAAACAGAGAAAGAGGAGGAAGGAACGGGCTGGGGTCCCAATACATCCCTCAAGGGCATACCTCCGTGAGCTGTCTTCTTTCCCCATACCCCGTCTTTTAATGATTTTACCAGCTCCCAAAAGTGACATAGGCTGATAACCCAGCCTTTAACATACTGACCAGTGGGGGGCACTTGTCCAAATCACGGAAAGGGTAAATTTTGTTTTTTATTGTGATGCATTAAATCAATACCTGCCTCACATCTTGGTTACGGTTTATTTTGTGGAATCATTGTAAAGTATTTGCCTTCCTCTCCTATTTCCAAGGCAGCTTCATTGGCTGTGAAGTTGGAAGTTGTTCAAAGGGTTCAAAGTAGAGGGAGAAAGCTCTTTGGTGATGTCAGCTTCTAGGAGGAAGACCTGGGACGCAAGCTTAGGTTGGTAGCAGTGATTTGAACTCAGTGCTTTCCTACTGAAAGGCAGTACATATCCATTTGGTTTACAGACTTGGAACCACAAGGCTGTGGGTTTGAGTCTCAATTCTGTTACTAGCCACCTGCGAATTCAGATGCCAATATGTACCTAATGGCATTCCAGAGTTGGCTTCGAAAGACACAACTTTCCCAGTCTTATTGTAGCCCAGATACCATTCCCTAAAACAGACACAAAACCACTCTTCTTGGAAAGAGCTCATCAACACATATTTTAGGTTTTGCTGGCTGTAGCATCTTGGTTATGACTTCCAGCTCTTTATAGTGCAAAAGCATCCATTCACATTGCACACTGCATATGAATGAAATGGCTCTGCTGAGGAGGCCCAGCAGTGGACCCAGCTGTGCTGGGACTGGTGTGTCACTAGGGAAACTCTGGTTCTCATGCTAGACTGCCCTCTTCCTTCTCAGAGGAAATGTTCCACCAGACCCCATTACCTGCTTCATGACAGGCCTTGATTATTGTCTCTGAAGTTACCCCAGTAAATTATTCTATCTTTGAATCTAAAGGATTTGAGGTTAAGGGTTTTGGGTGCTTCTCATCTACAGTGTCTCAGATTTTTGATTAAACTCATTCTTCAAGGTTTAAGCTCTGTAAACTCAGGAAAGTGCTAGCTTTTGCTAAGTTACTCAGAAACAAAATGATTGACTGGGGGGCACAGACGATGCATCCCTGTTTAAGCAGCAGCAGTGACGGTACCGATCAATAAAGCATAGCTCACTATATTGTTTTATTGTTGCTATAGTTACTCCAAATAAAAAGTTGTCATTGTAGGCAGAGGTTCATCTGTTATTGTCACCTGTGAATTTTCTTGGCTAGGGAAGGTAAAGAGAATTTGCATATATCAGCTAATGAATTTTAAGGAAAAGTAGGGACCAGTGAAGTGAAACTTCAATTGAATCACATAGTGGGAGGGTGGGGTGAAGCTTTGCAAACAGACCACTGCCAACATGCCTCGGTTCTGGGCTGGTTGGTAAGCTTGGAGGCTGTGCACTAAACCTACCAGCTCGTACAATAACATAGCCATGTCATTTTTTGGTGCTTTTCTTGAGCTTTATTTAAATTCTGGGGAAAAAATGTTGATGCTGAGATATTTATGCCCTTTTGATAACCACTGCTTAAGCTGCTTCTTTGATAGACAAATTCTAATTAAGTAAGTATAATAAGTGCAGAAACACAACAGCTCTTAGTGCTTTTTCGGTGGCATGTCACATCCAAAAAAGCCATATCCTGTAACTTGCAGATACATTTTTAGGAATTGCTTCCATAAAGTTGCCTAGGCTGTTTCTTCAGAGATACTGGCTAGGCTAACACCCTGCCTCATTGTGCAAAACCATTTTTAGACATTGAATTAATTGTAATGATGTTAAAGTCAAAGAGATCTATATTTCTTTGCAGTAAATTCTACCCTTGGCGTAGGAATATTACGACAGCCAATTAAGCAGCTGGGTTGGGATTTGAACTTTGGTTTTGCTCTGTACATTCCAGGAAATAAAAGGAAAATGAAAAGTGATAGCATTAGTAGTAACAACCAGCACCAAAATGAAATGAGTTGTCTGGGTGTTGGATTTTGGTGTTGGGTGTAAGATCTGACTTGCACTTGAGGAACAGAGGGCTCTTAGAGTGGTGCTCCATACTATGCTATTGGAAATGCCATCCTGGAGCACAAGTGACAAGGACAGAGCAGAGATTTAATTGTGGGAGTGACTTGTGTGGGGCTTCATTTATCAACCACCTCAGGAGATAGCATTTCTTACAGACTGTGGTGAGAGAAGTACTAGAGTCAACTGTACTTTTTATACTGAGTTTTGGCTTGAAATCACTGTGTGTCTGTCAAGTCACAACCTCTCTGATTTTGGAAAGACCATAAATTTGACGGGAGTGGTATGCATTTAGGTTTACCTGGGCTTGTTCACAAGGTGGGCACAGGATTCCAAGAGGCATAGGGTTCATGCCTCTTTTGTCCTATTCCATTGATCAAAGCAAGTCACAAGGCCACAGCAGTGGGAGGAGCTGCAGAATAACACTGTGGAGAGGTAAGGAAAGACAGAGGGTTATTTTACAAATAGTGTACACTGAGGTGTTTTTCACTCTTGGATGTCCAATAAAAATAAATGATCGTAAGGATGTGATTTAGGACTGTAATTTGCATCAAGCAAGAAGAGAGGCAGGCTGCTAGAGTAGAGGAGCAGTGGACAGGGCATCAGAGCTTACTAGCTGTGTAGTTTTGGACAAAATACTGAACCTGTTGGAAACTCCATTATTTTGTCTGAAGGTCCCGCAAACCTTTATCCAGCCTGGGATATTCCAGCAGGGCAGTTAGAACCAAGGGTGGTTCTTGTGTGATTGTGTAGTTGCATCTGTCAGTGGCTTGAGAAAGGAGGGTGTTAGTACTGATCACTTTCGGCGATAAAGAGTCATCATGTTTCAAGTGCACCTGCCCTTGGGTGCTGTTCAGGTCAGCTTTCAGCCTGGCTCACCAGCCCAGGGGTTCGCTGAGGGAGATCTGAGTGTCAGTGCATGAACTTGCTCTTTTTTCCCCCTTGCACTAGGAGGCAGGCTTTTCCCCACGGGAAATCTTCTCCTGTTAGCTCAACTTTTGAATTGCTCGACCCCTTTGGGGGTTGGTAAAGGCTTCAAGTGCATCTATATTCTGCTTGCTTGTCCGGGTTGATTTTCAGCTTTGTTTTCCAGCAGTGAAAAACATATGTACAGATGGCAGTAATTGGGAATTTAATAATTTTTTGATGTTTCTTGTGGTGCTGGGGAAATCCACTGAGAATGATATATATTTTTTCAATGTTTCCCTATTCTGTCCTAAAACTCTGTGCTAAAACTGTACATGTATTTTGTTTTCTCCCCCCCCCCCCTTAAACACAAGGCAGGCTAACTTGGAAGTCAAGTTTTCTTTTTGGTGGGTATGTATATTGGTTCCTTATTTTTTTCCTTTTGTTTTTGTTGCTGTGGTGTTCTTTTATTATTTTTACCAGGTTATTTTAGAAGTAAAAAATTTGTGAAGAAAAAACCCCAGAGTCAGAGATGAAGACAATCTGAATGTCATCTCCCCAGGAGAATTGCTCTTGTGGCTGTAGCGAGATGTGTTTCTTACTTGGTGTTATTTGATTACTTGGTCATCAAAATGATGCTAGCTCTGCTGCACTGACTCCCAGAGCTTCAGAGTAATGGAAGAATTGCAGGTAGAGCTGTTTTCATATCACACGAGCTCCAGCTCCGTCTCTGAGGGAAAGAGACTGGCGGAGTGGAGAGGTTTGGGAGGTCACGGGAGGTCATGGGCACTGGGTGTAACACGACCAGCAAGGAGCTGGGAGCCCCTGTAAAACTTTCCTTACCTCTCTATGCTTGGTCTACACTGAAAATAAACTTTCTCACTTAATTACTGAAAAATTATTTTAAGACTCAGAAGGAAATAGCTCACTCTTGCTTCGTGGGCCTAAGTTAATATTCATGAGAGGGTTCTGGATTGGGGGAGGAAGAAGTTTTATTACAAAACACACCTGCTATTTGTATTAGGCCTTTGGAAAACTCGGTTATGCATGCCCTTTCCCCCCAGCGAGCCCAGTTGTTCCTTTGATGAGCTTCTAGCATCGGGATCACTGACTGGACACTGCGAGGTCTTCCCAGCGTTCACTTATCACAATTTTTAGTTTCAAAGTATGACTGATGATTGTCTAATTGTAAAAACCTGCAGGAGATCCGGGGTGCAGAGAGGTGTGAGATCAGGTTGTCTTTCAACCTGTCAACCTTTAAATTCTGGTCTTTACCCATTATTTGAATCGGAACGTACTCATCTGGTATGGCAGGAAGTTAATTCCTTCCCAGGCGACAATCCTGACTTGCATACTGGAGATAAAAGTGGCATCATCCCATCTAGGGATGCTCTCTGTGGAGTTTGGAGTGGAAAATCTCATTTTCATTCCTCCTGTACTTTTTTTGGTCTCATTAAAAAAAATGAGTGTTACATGGAGTCTAAGAGGTATGGAGTGGGGAATTCAAGCAATGAATCACAGTTTTTTAAAGTTGTTTGGGGAGAGAAGTGGTCCATTAAACACATGTTCAGGAAGGAGCAAAAGGATGGATGTGGGCAGGACAAGTTTTCCGAGACTGGACTTAATACCCCTTTATGTTACTGAAACTTAGGGAGCTTTGGTTTGTCCATGAGTCACTGTTATGAAGGGAGATTAGACATATCAGTGTTAATATAACATTAAGATTAGACTTATATCAGGGATAATATCACAATCTTGCTCTTACCACTGCTACTATTTGCCTATTAGCATTAACTGAAATTTATTAGCCACGTCCTTGGTGCTAGCAATGTGCATCTGTTTATCTTTTCACTTACTATTAAAAGCAGCCGTTTGCTGTGAGCAGTATTGTTGCTGTCATCTGGCTAATGTGGAAACTGAGGCAGTAGGTTTCTTTTGCCTTTCTTATAGAACTGGTGAAAGGTAGAAATGTGAGTTGAAGGGAGCTGGCATCCAGATTGCCTTTCTTACTGTCCTGTGCTATCTTCGTAAGTGCATGTGACTGTTGTATCTGCCACCGAGATCACAAAGATTGAAACACTTCCACCTAGTCTGTACTCTTCACCTTCGAATGTTTCTTTTCTTTCTTTCTTTTTTGGTGCTGGAGGTTAAACTCATGCCGTCGCTCTTGCGAGGCAGGCGCTTACGCTGCTGAGCCAAATCCCCAGTGGCTGTTTCTTTTCTAAAAAACAATCTCTGGCTTTGGTCAGAGACGTCATAGAAGCCTTGAGGGTAGAATCTTCATAGGTTTTGCTGAGGATGTGTTATTGGAACGTACATGTTGCTGCAAATCTTTCATGTGATCTTCAGCTTAATTTCTTAACCATCTTCTCTTTTTACTTTAGTATTGTCAAAAACGAGCAGTTTCCCGAACATGCCACACTTTCCTGTTTCCTGAGGTGATGGTCTCCTTCACCGTTCTTCACATGGTGATGTTCTCTGTCCCTCCAGGCTGGACAAGATGCTTTGCCCGGACTCCTTCCCTTACTCTTAGTTTCTCATGGTCACCAGAAGCCTTTATTCTTAGTCTAAAGTGACATGCACTGGGCATTTACTATGGTAAACCTAAGGGATTCCACTCATGTCTGTCTATTCTTTAACTTCTCTAAAAGAAAGACTGGAGACTTCTCAACTAGCATCTCCAAACCCAGTACAGAGAGAATCTTTGACGTGTTTGACATTTCACCAGTTGTAAACAAACCTAGGTAATACACATTTTCCACAGCAAGTGGCTATCTTTTGTTCTTTTATTATTCAACTGAATCATGTGAAACTGTTGTTTGCATAAGTCAGAGTTCTTGAATGTATATGTAGTTTTTGTTTTCCTCAAATATTTTGTTTCTCTCTTCAGTTCCTCCCTTCTACTTGAACACACGAAGTTTTACCCTACCTGCCCTAAATATATCTTCCCGGTATTATAGCTCTGCCTTTCCTTGAGTCCTAAGTATCTCCAAGTGTTGTCTGTAGTCACTGCTCCCATGGCTGCCCTTCCTGCTCATCTTTACTGCTTCACCGTTTGTCCACCCTCCTCTGCTCTCCCAGAGCCGTTCTGCTGTTTTAAGTAGTACGGTGAGGGAATCAGCTAAAAGCTGCTGTTAACTCTTGTGACCTTCCTACTTACAAAAACACTGTGAAACCTTTACCTCTCTTGACTCTCGCGGCTCTGCCTGTCCTGGCCCCATGCCTGGCTCTTTCCCCATTCCTGCCTCATTATCCATGTTCTTCTACCTCCTTCCCATGGATATCTTCTTTCCTGTCTTCTTCCTGGGGAACGTTACACATTTCCATTTGTGAGCAGGTTATTTGTACTTCTTTATGCACGCAGCTTTAACACTCCCGTCCCAGGCCTGGATTCCCTGAATCCAGATGCATCAGTGTGACCAAACCAAGATCGTCAATCTTCTCTTCCGATCAACTTTTCCTGGAAGTCCTTGTTTCTGCAATTTTCCCTGAAAATGTCATCTTTAATGTCTTTTTTTTCCCCTCTTAATGTTACTGCACTCTAATTTTCTCAATGTTTTACAAAGTTGTCATTGTTACCTGGAGATTCACAGAAAGGACAGACAAAAGATCACAGCAGCTCTTACTGCTGCAGCCCTCTGCCTTTTTGGACTACAGTAGGATTGTTCTTTCTAAGCCCTAGTGATTAGGCACAGCCATGTGACTTGTTCTTGACAATGATCAATTACTTGCTTGAGATGCCCAGAGCTTTCTTTCGGAGAGTAACTATTCCGTCTGACTGGGAGGTGGTGACACAGCAGAGCCTCCAAGTGACTCATGATGGACATGGTGTGAGAGTGAAAATGAAATCTTTGTTATTTGAAGCCATTCAAATTTGGGGATTATTTGTTACTGCAGCAAACATTAGCTCAATCAGACACAGAGGTTACCATTTCTAGGGCCTAGAAACAACTTGAAGGATTTTTTATTTAGCATCATCATTTTATGGATAGAGAAAACTGAGGCTCAGAGAGGCGGAAAGTGATGCCCAAATCCCGTGAAAGTCAGTGTTGGTGCTGGACTGGGGCCTGGGTCTGTCCCCTTGAATAGTTTTTTCTCTTCAGCAGCATTCTGGGCTGAAGGAAGTTAGCCTCAAGTGAGACTGCACTGCTTTTCCTCTCTGTTTTGTGGTGGCATTTTCACTGCAGTGTGTGGGTCTAGGAAGTCCCTGGAGTCTAATTCACCAGCCTGCTCTAATTTTATACCTTGAGAGGTCATTCGAGAGAGTGCTGAGCCCACTTTTGGAGCCCTCCACAACATGGCATGACCTAGGTGTTCCTATCAGTACTACAGGAGCTAGAAGAATATTTTCTCTTATAGATGATAGCTTTGAATTGTATGCAGTGATATCTCAGTACAAGTGAAAGTTCAACAATTCTACTTTGGAATTATCTGATGGTGACGAAATTCTCAGATTCAAAGGTATGAGGATAATTAGGACTCTTGTTAATCATTCTGCATCTTTCTCCCTACCCCCATCCCCTGGCAAGGAGCTTCACACAGATTAATTACTGCCTGCTATAAATAAATGCAGAGAAAAGCAATCTGCATAGGAGAGGCAGAGGGTAACTGTCATTTAATATAGCACAGCTTTCTGCACACCTGTTCGCCCCTCACTGTTGCCATGGATACCACACTTTGTAAGGGAAGCTATGCATAATTAGCATGGATGGAGGTCTATATCAATCAGAATAATTTGGAAGAATACTAAAAGCCCAAAGGAGCAGGCAAAACTACTTGTCTCAGTAGGAAGGAACCAGACCTCCACTGTGTGGTAAATGAGGAGGCAGTTACAGTAGGAAATCAGCAAAATTAGCAATTCTGGGTCAGCTGAAAAACAGGGAGCCAGCCTTCCTCCACTTGAGAGAAAGAAAACTTTGTCATCGAGTTTGTTTTTTCTTTTAAGTGCCATTTGGAGTCGCACAAAGGAAATGCAAAGCCAAACAAACACATAAATATACTGTGAGGTGAAGGGGCCCGGAGGACAGAATCTTCACTCCCGAGTGGGGCGCTCTGGACTTCTGGGGGCCTCTGCTGCCATGCCGGGCTGGGCAGTGAGGCTGGGTCTCCAAGCCGCTGGCTGTGGAAGTGGGGTTGCTGAGTGTAGGCACCTTCAGGAAGCAGCACGTAGCTTTCCATCAATGGGATCTTACAAATGGTTGAAACCATCAGTTTGTTCTAGTAGTGGAAAGAACCCTAGAAATACTCTGTTTCAAATACCCCAGCTTTTGGAGGAGGAAAGGGGATTGCGGAGGTGCAACTCGCCCAGGTTCCAAAGCAGCTGGTGGCCAGCCTAGGACCAGGCCTCAGCACTGTGCTTCTTATTAGTGCTCACTGCTGGCCTGGTCAGTGACCCAGGCCACCGCGGCATTGTCATCCTGGCCAGTCCTTAGGTGCTGCGTTATAATGGGGATGAAACTGCATGCCTAGAATAAGGAGCCAGGCTTCTCAACCTCTAACAATTTCTTTTTATGTGTAACCATAAAAACTGACTCACTTTTTCTTCAATGCAGCATTCATTAAGTAAAACGTGACTTATTAACAAAAATGAGTAATTTTTGATCTACATGCAAAACTTAAACCCTAAATTTCTAAAGCGTATGGTGTTCACATTATTAATATTCATCAGTTCAGCATTTATATTTTGATTGTCTACTATGAATAAACTTGATTCTAGGTGCTGCAAGGTAGCCACAAGTGAGGTTTAAATGCCTGCCCTATGGAACTTTCATTCTAGTGGCTACAAATTAATAAAATGCCTTCAGATGACAATAAGGCTGGAGAAGAAAACAAGGCCGGGTGCTAGGCCAGGGTTCCAAGTTTGGGTTTTATCCTCAGTGCAGTGAGCAGCAATCCAGGGATTTTAAGGAGGATGTGATCAGAATAGCCAGTTTCTCAGGGCGAGAGTGGAGGTAACTGCGTGGGGGAGTTTGGGTGCCCCAGTCTCAGGCCAGCTGCACCCTGGGGTCTCTTCTTGGAAGCTTCTGTTGTCCTCACCAAAGGCTTTCACTGAAGGCCTTAGGGACAGAGGTACAAGAGGCATAGCTTGGGGATGAGACTTCTCCTTCCTCTTTTACCTTTCCTTAGTTGCTAATTCTTTGTGGCCCTGCTAACAATGAAGATAATAAAAAATGAGCTAATACCAGCAATGAAAACATAATAAGAGCAAACATTTATTAAAAAAACTCTTAGCACATGCCTAGTGTTGTGCAAATTGCTATGCAGTGTTTAACTCATTCACTCCTCAAAATGTAGAAATTATCATTTAGTTGATTTTTGTGGATGCGAAAATTAAAAGGAGAGATCATGTAGTTTTTCCAAGGTCAAATACCTAATTTAAGATAGAATTTGAAACCAAAACTAGTGTTTTATGTGAACCGCTCCGCTCGTTTGATAAATGAGGAGTGTCAGCACGTGAGTAGAGAGGGATTAAGCCAGTTCTCACAGGAAGGGAAATGGGAAGAATGAACACTTTGTGTCTCTTGTGTACAGAAAAGTATGTTCAACACAGTAATCTCCTCCGTTCTTCACAGCTACCACCTCAGATTCTGGAATGTGTAATTCTTGGAATAATGCTGCAGGATAGATACTGTGTGCTTCATCTTTTGGAAGGAGAAAGGGAGGTTCAGAGATGTTAGACAGTTTGATGGGGGCCTCCAGGATTTTGGCCTTTGGCCTGTGGCACTCTAAGGAAGGTTCTATTGTCTCTGAGAAAAACTAGGGTATTTGACACCATGTCCCTGAAATGACCCTTTTGCCTTCCCTAGACTATTGTCAAGTCAAGGGGACGTTGTATGTGAGTATGGACCAGGATTTCTGCATAAATATCATCTCCAAGACACAGGGAAGTGGGCAAACTTGTGCTGTCTGTAGGACCTGCCCTCTTGCCCTTATGCTGTGCCAGCTGTTCCTTGGAATGCTGGGCCTACCATGGAACAAAGCAAGCTAGCGCTGTCAGCGCTCTGTGGTTTATCCGTCCAACTTCCTTCCTAATAACTGAGTGTCCAAAAGAGCACAGTGAGTGCTACAGTCCATCCAGGCACCACCAGATACTCTAATTTCTGGTTAATACCAGCCCATCGTCACTGGACCACCTGAGAGCTACCGTTGTTAAATAGCACCCTTCATGATATTTGCTGGGCAGTGCCATTGAGTATGATGCACTCTTGTGGGATTTGCAGAGTGGTGCTGTTGTTGAGTACATATGCCTTGTGGGATTTTACCAAGTGGGTGCAGTTAGACCCTTACCCAAGTCTTGCAGACCTTCCTTTGCTAGTAAGTCACACTTAATTCTATTATTTCCTTTTATCACCTTATCTCAGAAGCTGCAACCAGCTATTTTCTTTGGTCTCTTTGAATCCTACTTTCCTGTCCCAGTATACTAGGATTGTGGATGTGAAAAGGTCACCATAGCAGAGGGCTAGGGTGGGCCTACCTGGGAACTTGAGTGCAACTTCTGGGAGTCAAGGATGCCCTTAAGGCAGCCAGGTAGAATGCCTGGAGTGACAGCAGGTCCTGGGTGCAGAAGTCTCCTGGACAATCTTAGGGACCCTGGGGGGTTAGAGTGTAACCTATACCTTCAACACCTGTGTAAGCTCAGTGGTCATACACCGTGTGGCCACAGGGCTCCACTTCATCCGCCAGGCACACGAAAGGTTCGTCCTTCTAGTCAACGTGACTGACGAGCTATCTCTGATTTCTCCTCTGCAGACTGTATCTGTCCTTGCTGGCCCGTCACACTGTGGTTGTCCTCTCAAGTGTTTGCTTCATTTTAGCTCCTCAGTGGTGATGACTGCCCTTTGACCACTCTTTCTTTCCAATATTCCATTTGAACTAGGTGTTAGAATGAGATTCTTCAGAATCAGCTTCAGTTAAGAACCCCTGGTCGGCATCCTTTCTGTGTTCTTTGTCTTGTTTCACTGCAGACATTAAATGCTATGCTTTCCTAGATCAGAGCCTGCCTGAATTGAGTTCTGTGTGAAGTCTCTTTTCCTCACCCTTGAGCTTTGCCTCAGTTTGACCTTGATAACTGATTGTTCTTGCTGGGCATTTGACTTAGTATCTTTGAACCTGAGATGTTACCCTCACTCTAACTAATTTAGCCAGAACCTCTCCAGCTTTGGAGGGCTTTCGATCTAGATGATTGGAAGACAAGGTCCCTCAGAATGCAAAGAAGTGGCTCTTACCCCTGTCAGTACCCTGGAGATCCACCCTAGAGATCCTGGGTGTGATTGCAAAGGTTAAATAAACCTGTAGCCCAGCTCTGCCTCCAGGAGACATAGGTGAGCATCTGTCCGAGAACAGTCAGTTCTGTCACAGCGAGGCCTGTGGAGAAACCACGAAAGTGCTCTTTACCCACAGTACTCGCCTGCTTCAGGCTCTGCCCTGGCTCTTTCCAGATGCATAGGCAGCAGAGGGCTATGTGTCTTTCCTAGAGTACACATGATGCCATTTAATTGTTTGTATTGGTTAACCTTTGCTAAATTGCAAACCACTGCAAAATGTGTTAAAGTAACAACCGTTTACTTAACTCACAGTTTATGGGGCTTGTTTCTTCTGATGTAGCCTGGACTTAGCTGGGTTTGTTCACGTGTCTGTTGTTGGCTCATGGGTCAGCTGAGGCTGGCTGGTTTTGTGTGGCATCAGCCCCAACTCTGGCTCTTGACTGCCATTAACCAGGCCAATGAGGGTAGTTAGATGGTGTGGCATTCACCATCTAATGTGCTACCAGGGCTTGTTCACATGGTACCAGGAATCCAAGAGCAGTAAGAAAGGAAACTTCAGTGAGCAAGAACATTTCAAGTCTTTGCTTGTGTCTCATTTGCTGAATCAAGTCATGTAGCTAAACCCAAAGTGAGTATGGAGAGCACAAACAATGAACATAGGAACAAAACGGGTCATTACTGTAACCAATCCCCCACACTATCTTTCCAATCCATGCTTGCAAAGGAGGATGGAGGCACTGACAGGCAGTGAATACAGTCTGAGTTTAGAAGGCAAGTAGAAGCAATTCTAAGAAGTATCTAGCTCTGGGTAATGTAGGTGACTTTAAAGGTTTTCCTAAAATTTTTAAATTGACACCTGATCTAAGATATTTTGGGCAGTGGGTTGGAAGTCAGCCTGGAGATACTGCTGTTCTTTTTCCTTTTTCTTGGAAAGTATTTTTCTTGTTCTGCTTGTGTTCAGAAGCCAGCCACTTCTCTAATCAGGCCTCACCCTCCCAGCTTTTACATTTGTACATTTTTAAAATTTTTTCCTTTTATATTGAATAGAAATTTATAAAAAGTGATGATGTGAGCTTGGATAAAGCAGGAGGAACAGTTTTCTCTAGAATGGCTATATTGATGCCATGCTAGGCCTGATCAGATTATTGCATAAGTATTACTTTTTTTCAAAAATTATTATTTCAACTTTCAAACTTGATTTGTTATTTTCTTATGGATGCCGATTTAATGATAGTTTCATAGGATTGAGGCATATCTTGAACCTAGAGCACTTCACTATTTTAAAATTTTATCAGTGGTTATTTTGCCCAAGGTTTAACCCTTGGGCAAACCTGACTGATTTTCTGTTTATTCCTTTGGCTTTATATTGATTATATATTTGTATTGTTTACTGAATATGGTTACTTATATATAAATACATATGTACATGAATAAAATATGTTTAATAAGCATACGTAAAATATATGAACTTGAAAACTGTTCCCTGGTGGAATATTATAGTCTTGATTGAAATATTTAAGTGACTTTCAAAAACATCATTAGTTTCACTCCAGTGTATTTTGTTTCTGCATAGGAGGTCATACTACATACAACTATCGTTCCTAATTCTTTGGTTGTTGTTTTACAAGTCCCCTGATAGTTCTAGTAACTTTTGTGAACAGAAAAGAAAAAAATAAACTGGCATTGGTTCTTGGAGAGGCATATACATTTTTTGTTCTATCATTAAATCATATGTATTACAAAGGAGAACCTTTAAAATGATGAGCTATAGGACTATGGTAGATTGCAAAATTCATCCTTATCACCCCTCTCTGTGTCTATTTGCAAAATAATTTTGCAACTTCTTTGATAAAGAAATGAAATCCATTGCTGTACTTCTGAATTGGGACTGGTCTTTTGATTTGCTTTGCCAGTAGAATTTTGTGGAAGTGATAATTGCCAGTTCTGACCTGGACCTTAAAGAGATCTCACAAATTCACTGTTTTCTCTTGGGATTCCACCTTCTGTCAATGTGATCAATGCCAAGCCAGCTCCTTGGCGGGTGGGGAGATAACGCAAACCAGAGCCAAGGCAGCCTGACCGTCCCAGACAAAGCCTCAAAGGACCAACACAGCTCTTTCATCTGAAGCTGACTGCAGACATGAGGGAGCATAGCTGTGATCAGCCAAGCTTGCCTCAGGTCTGCAGAACCGTGCATCTAACCTGTAAGCTCATGGGCAGTAATCAAAATGTATTTTTAAGCCACCAAGTTTTGGGATCATTTTCTTACAGTAATTAATAACTGATGCAGATAAGATCACAGAAAATGAGTTTCTTGAGTGAAGGGGTCATGTCTAATTCTCAAGGTATTATGAGTTTCCAGCATACAAATGTATTTGTTATCAAATGCTTATTAAATTTATGAGTAAAGTGTACCTGTTCATTTTCTGGGTTGGGGGTCTTTCTGATGGCATAGCTAGAAGGTGGCCACCCCCCCATATTTAGGGATTTCTGTGGGAAAGGAGTAGATTCTGTCACAGAAATGCCAGTTGTTCTAAAATATCTGCT
The DNA here is from genome assembly GCA_004027295.1 of Dolichotis patagonum. Classification (NCBI taxonomy): domain Eukaryota; kingdom Metazoa; phylum Chordata; class Mammalia; order Rodentia; family Caviidae; genus Dolichotis; species Dolichotis patagonum. The sequence continues at coordinate 22,852 of PVJX010021175.1, forward strand.
GTCATCTTCCATATTAGTTCTACAACTCTCAGTTTTAGCCGGACACATGGCTTTCCACAATAGTTAAATTCCACAGTTGTCTGTCAGGCTAAAACCTATGCAGTGGGATGTAAACCACAAGGAAGGGTATGCTCCTTTTTCCCTCCTTTGTTCCTGCTAGCTCAATCGCAGATGTGCTGGCTGGATGTAGTGCAGCCGTCTCGTAGAGCTATGCTCACTCATGTAGGAAACGTGCACTGAGGGGCCCGCAATGGCAAGTTCAGGAATTTTGGGTCCCAGAAACCTTTATGTAACATTCTGGGGTCAGTGTTCTCAATTCAGCCCGTGTTCCTTAGAGGAGAATCATTCCTTCATACCCACTGCTGTGTCACCAGCAGTGCCTCTCCACAGACACCCTCATTCTACTTTAGCAGTGTAACTTGGTTTTGCTAAGTAGATGTGAGCAGAGGTTTAAAATTTCTCCCACATTTCCACATTTTCCCAACTGTCTTGCTTTTGTTCTGTGTCATGGGAACAGCACGTCTTAGCCAGGTCTTAGCCAAATCAGCTGATCGTTCCACGTGAGTCCTGGAAGAGGACAGCACATGAGCAGAGTAACTTCAAGCAACTTACTACTGCAGGAGTAAGAAAACTTAGGCAGAAGATTTGGAAGCTGGGCACTTTCCTGCTTTTTGACTTCTTTTATATAAGGGAGACATTTATATCTATTCTGTTTAAGACTTTTTTTGTGTTCTCTGTCATTCACAGCTAAATTGAGTTGCAAATAACACTTTTATTTTATTCGGAGTAAGACTCTCATGACTGCTCACTCAGTTGACACGTACTTACTGAATGTGTACGTTAACACTGGTACTTCGCTAGGCACTGGGTGCACTAGCAAACATACCATGCAATCCAGCTCTTGCGATGCTACAGAAACTGGTAAGGAACCCAAAGATGAAACAAACGAACACTCGAAACCAATGTAAAAAATTTCAATGAGCTATAAAGTAGTATGGTAGGGTTATCTATTTTCATTTGAGGATGATCAGGGAAGATTGCTTTGTGGAAGTGGCATTTTAGTTGACATCTAGATGAGGAAAGAGAATCACTCAAAGAGGGGAGGTAAAGAGGAGAGGAAGATGGAGATGAGAAAGACTGGCAGAGGAAACAAGTGAGAAGTCCCTGAGGCAAACAAGAGTTTTGCGTGTTTGAGAGACTGCAAGAAGATAGGCTGCAAGGTGACTGGGCAAGGAGAAAAATGGACAGATAAGGGGCTAAGTAATGTACCAGAATCCAGATTGCTTAGAACCTCATAGGCCACATAAGTATTTTTGTTTTTATTTTGAGAGCATTGGAAATCTATCAAACATAGTCTATTATAAGCAAATTTGTGATTTAAGAACTTTGGTCAGCTGTGTGGTAAATAAACCTGGGGAGACCTGTGTGAGGATTCTTCATGGAGTGTAAATAGATGCCAATAATGTTTTACATTTTACCTTTGGATCTCTAATCCACTTGGAATTGATTTTGTTTAGCTTATCGTTAAATGGATATGGGCTTGCATTTGGCTCAGCAGGATTTATTGGAAATGTCTTTTTCTATTGCTGTTCCATCATATTTTTGTCATAAATCTGTTTCTAGACTATTTGTTGTTGTTGTCTCTAGATTATCTGTTGTGATCCATTGGCCTATTTTTCTCTCTTGCACAAATTGCATTCTGTCCTCACTGCTACATCTTTCAGGTAAGTTTCGATAACTTACAAGAAATGTGAGGTCTTTATCTTTGTTTTCTTGGCCACTTTTGGTCTTTTGCATTTTACACAAATTTCGGCATTATTTTGCCAGTTTCCATACACACACATACACACTCACAGAGATTTTGGTAAGGGTTGTTATTTTGGAGAAAGTTGGGATCTTTACAGTTTCGAAGCTTCCAATCTGTGCGCATGGAATTAATTATCTCCACTGGTTTGGGCTTTCTTTAATTTCTTCCAATAGTGTTTTGTATTTTTCTGTTAAAGCTTTGACATATAATTCTTTAGATTCAATCCTAGACAGGTATTTTTTTCCCTGTTTTTATTACTAGGATCTCATTTTGTAGCCCAGACTGGCCCGAAACACATAGTCTTGTCTCCCAAACAGTTGGGATTACAGCATGTGCCATCTTGACATCTAGTTTGTTTTTGGTGCTATTGTGAATAATATCCTTAAAAATTTTTATTTTCTAAATATTGTCAGCATAAATAAATGCAATTAATATTTGAATATTTTCCGCTAGTGAGCTTGCTAAATTCTATTATTCTAAAGTTTATAGATTACTTAAAATTTTTTTGTGTATAATCATATAATTTTTGGACAATGACAATATATTTCATTTTAATATTTATACCTTTTATTTCTTCCACTCACTGGTATTCATAAAATCTTCAATAAAGTGATAGAGATAGAAATAGAAATGGCTTTGTCTAACACTCTGAAAAAAGGATATTACATAGGCTTTATTTGATGAGTAAAACATCATATCTTATCATTTTAATTTGGATAGCTTTGATTATTCATGATGTGAGACATTCTCATGTGTTTAATTCATATTCTTTGCTCATAATTTTATTGACAGACATCTTTTAAAAATTTCAATGTGCAAGCTCCTTAGATATTATGAATAATTTCCCATATTTCTCATAGATAGCATAAATATCTCATAGATATGTCTCATAGATAATATTTTCACTTGTCATTTGCCCTTTAATTTTCTATATGGTATATAAAAGATTTTGTTATAAAAAATAGATAACATACATAAAAGTAGAATAGCACAGTAAACTTCATGAACTTATCATTTAATTTCAACTCTTACCTGTATTTTATTTAGAACTTTTTGATGTATGAAAGTTTTACTTTTATTTTTCCCAGAGATGGAGCAGAACCTAGGGGCTCACAGATGAGTGCTCTACCAACTGAACTAATACCCAACCCAATGTTTTACGTTTACGTATAGCCAAGTATTTTAATTTTTTCACTTTGTGGAGTCTTTTGATATTCAAGTTTTAGTTTAATGCTGCTTATACATATTAATTTTTCTGTTGTGTTTTGACTTTTAATATCTTATTTAAAATGTCTTTTCATATTACAAAATTGCATAGATATTGATGTTTTCTTCTAAATGACTTTCATCTAGGAGGGAAACAAATGTGTTTTTCTCTCAGTTTTTTGACAGTGTTCTATATTCATTTGATGAATTAACTATAGAATTTCTATATTTATATTATTTGTATTATTTATTAACTTTTTGAGTATCATCATTTTTTGAGGACACAAAGTGTCACAAGTTAAAAAGGAGATGATAATTACATCATTTAATTTTACTTTTTTCTTCAAGTCTGAAATCGCTGCTTACAAGGCCTAGAACTTTAATTCATAGCAAAGCAGTTGAAAACTTACTATCATTTAAATGGGTGATGAAGTTGTTATGATATAAAATCTTGGTTGTTTGTGGACTTGGCTTCTAGCAAATCTAAAAGAATCTAATGTTAAAGAAAAGAAACCAATTGCAGAGAAAACACCTAAAAGCAACAACATGTTAACACAGGTCTGACGTGAGAGAGACAAAGGAGGAAAACAAGAAAAGGAGAGACCGAGAAAAGCAGAAGAAAGAAATACAAGGAGAAGGCCTGGAATTAAACGTGGCAAGTCCTCAGTGCCACCATAGCTGAGAAGGGACTGAGTTTGGGGAGAAAAAAGGCTGCTATGCAAAAAATCTGTGGTCTCCACAACTATGGGAGATGCTGAGGGGACTAGAAAGCTTCAGGGCGCTTTTCGCTAGGCCAGGGCAGTGATTAAGAACACCATTCTTAGCCTGAGAGCTTGTGTGTCAGCCATGTCCAGCCCAGCAGGCTTTTCAGAAGGCCGCTCACACACTTGCATCATATTTCTGACAGTATTTCACCCAGTGATCCATCCTCAGCATCCAACAGACTATTAAAAACAGTCTGAAGTGCATTTCCACAAAGATGCCAGGAACGTGTTCTCACTGGGGTGATTTAACTTATATCATATTTGGGATTGGAATAGAGGCTTTAGATTTTTGACAGATCTTCTGATGAAAAGCATTGTGTACAAAAGGGACAGGTGTACTAAAATACCAATAGGAATAAAGTTACTTGGAGGGCCTAACCTTGATTTGGAAGAATATTCTTCATCAATTTTTTACTCATTTAGTTGTTATTATGGAACTACATATACCAGCTCGTGGGCTGGAAATGTGTTGGCAATTCTTTAACAAATGTCTTTTCAAATAAAATACCCATAATTTGAAGGATTTGGAAATTTCTGTGATGTAAATACTTACACCATGGCTTGTCTCAAACTATCAACATTGTGACACTGAACACAGAATTCAGAAGAGGGGTAAAAACTAGTTTGTATAAGCTAATATAAGCTCTAGTCCACCCATGTATGCTAGAAGCTGCATGTAAAAATAGCATAGACATAAAGTCTGAGACAAGACATAATGCTCAGGTAGGAATCTGCTAGACAAAGGCAGTGAGGTGGTGAAGAAGGAAGAGCTTTAGTGCAAGAGCATCTTGTGCCAAGGCCCTGTGGCTATAGCATAAGTAACAGGGGAGGAGACCATTTGATGAGAAGGTTAAGTGGAAGTTTTTCTTGGGGCTTCAGAAGAAGGGCTTTCTGTGTATCATCTATAACTAGAAAAAACATGTTTTTAATTGGCTTGTTTGACTTAGCTTTACTAGTGGTCTTTAAACTTTAGAATGCATGAGAATGATTGCTGGTTGCTTTCAATCAGCTCTTGGACGCCTACTACATTTTTGAAGATGAGGGATTTGGCCAAGACTGCCTTTGAGAATTCTTATCTAAAACTCATTTTACTGAAGTTCCCTCAGGTGCCTAGGCTTGTTGGTGCATTTTGGTTTACAGTAATAACCCCTTTACCCTAGAAAATACAAGTGGTTTATTGCACCTCTCCACACTATAATTCTCTCATTATCGACCCAACATTTCCAATGATATGCTTGATAAGTTCCTCGGATACACAGTTACCCTTGTCTGGATTTGATACATACACATTCATTTACGTGCTTCGCATTCCAAAATGAGAAAGACCAGGGAAAGGGCAAGACGAGAGATGGATCATTTCATTTTCATTGTACTTTACACTGACCACCTGCTACCTGCGCAGTTCTTTGGTTCAGGAAGCTGATAGTACGTGGAAGAAGGAATGAGGCACAGTCTGTCTAGAGAGGTGAGATATGTGCTTGTGGCCCAGGCAATTCACAATGTGTGACAGTGTAAACCAAATTGGAAAATGACTAATTTCAGTGACTAAACATTAATCAGGTTCATAGAGCAGGTTGATCAGGGAGATTTCTTGAATGTCAGGTTCCACCTCTGCTCTTACTGTCCCCGTCACAGTCCTGGTGTCAGTGGGTGTCCTGGTAGAGAGGAGGGCTTCTTAAGAGCAGAGGGGCATGCTGAGGAGTAGTGGGGGCTAGGGCAGGCAGGTCAGCAAAGGGGGACAAACAGACTGGTCTCAGCAGAGGGCCAAGCTGAGAACACTGAATCCGATCCCATAACTGATGGGAATGACCTGAGAGTTGATATTTTGTTGTGCTTGGCATTGAAACCAGGGCTAGGAGGCAAGATCTCTCTCACTGATCTGCACCCACAGTCCAGGCTTAGAGATTGTGGAGGACAGGTGCAAGGTAAGGACCCTGTGTTTTAGTGAGACTTCTCACAGGGTAGTGTGCGGGACCTGGGTTTGGACTGTGGAGGGAGGGAGAGAGGTGTGTGGCATCCTAGACGCAACCAGGTGGGTTGAAGATGACCTGGGCAGTGTGTGTCCACGAGACGGAGAGACAAAGAATAAACTTTGACTGGGAAGATATGGAAGGGACCTGGTAGCTGGAAATTGAGGCTGAAAAAGCTGGAAGAGCTCTAGGGGATCTCTCTATTCATGGGAAACGGGAAGGATAGCACTGGCACTGGTGGAGGGAGCCGGGTGGGAAGAGCTGCTGTCACTGAGGATGGGGGCGGATCCTGTCAGACTAGATGCTTGTCTGTGCATTGAGACCTCTCTGGCCATCTTAGGGGACCCACTCTGTGGGCCATTGGCAATAGAAGGTTGGGATTTAGGAACGCTGAGACATTGGTCACAAGGGGCATGGCACCACGCACTAGAACCATATCTCCTAAGGACGGCACACAAACAAAAAATGCAAAGACAGTGTTTATTTGCAAATCTTTTGTTTCTTGCTTATTGTGTCAGATGTGGTGCTGAGTACTTCACATGAACTGCCTTGCTTAATTCTTACCACCCATCCCCAACAGTGCAGCAGAGAAAGAAGAACGCCGCCAGGATACATCCAGCATGGTGTGGGGATGGGGTTGAATGCTTGAGAGGTCCAGCTGTGTGAATTTTGGCAGCTATCTTACCCCTGCAGAGGATCCACTATCTCGGTTGTGACATAAGGATAATGGTCACCACCACCACCACCATCATCATCACCACCATCATCATCATCATCATTAACATCATCACTGTCATCACCATCATCATCATCGCTATGTACAGTTTTCTATCGCCACATTACAAACGGCCCACAATTTAATGTCTAAAAAGGCCAATACACGTTTGTTGCACCTTTGAATTTGCAATCTGTGCAGGGCCAAGTGGGGACAACTTGTTTCTGCTGCAGGACAACTGCGGTCTCTGCTAGGAGAACTAGCAGGGATGGGGCTGGTGGGCTTTCTCTCTGCATGAAGTCCCTGGACGTAGGATGCGGTTTCTCCGTGTGCTCTGCTCTGACAGCTCAGGTTCCAAATGTGAGTGTGCAGGAGGCAGGAAGCGGGGAAGGTCACTCTTCAGACCAGGCCCTAGAAGTGGGTACAGCTGCATTTTCACTGTATTCTGATGGTCAAAGCAGTTCTAGATTCGAAGGGAGGGGACAGGTACTAACCTTTCAGTGAGGAGTCCTTTGGTGACCACTTGCACTACCATGTCACAGAGTTGTTGAAGATTAAATAAGATGGGGAGCATGAAGAGATTTGCACAGCATGTGAAACATCTTAATTGCTTAATTAATGGTAGTTGTCATTATTAAAGGTAACGTGAGGATTAGTAGAGACAGATTAGAGATTGAAGAAAGGAGCTATGATTCTGACCAAGAGGCCACTGGGAATCTTCCAGACAGTGGCTCCCTTGCTCTCATAGCTGTAGAGGGGGTGGGGGGGCCGTGTGAAGGAGATAGGGTTGAGTGAGATGGCAGCACACAGGTTTGAGACGTTTAAGTGTTGAAACAAAGGATGAAACAGGCTGTTGGCCAAGGGTATGGCAGCAAGGCCATTCGGAGGGTTGTTTTCCATGGGATGGCTCAGGTTTGCATGGTGGTGGCAGTAGGTGGGGACACACCCATGTCTGAAAGACCAGGAGAGGAAGGCATTTGGAGAAGGAAGAATAAGTGAGGCTGAGAGACTGAGAGAACGTGTGTGACTATGTCTATATTAGAAAGGTCAAATTTATTCTAGGTGAGATATTTATTTAAGGTTTGCATCCACATGAAAATAACCAGGACATAAGCTTCTTAGAGGAGGGTCTTTGAGAGGAAGAAGGATTTACAGACCTCATTTCAGGCTGGTAGACACACAGCTTCCTATGCTAGGCTGAGAGCAAAGCTTAAGGGAGAAGGAACCTGGAAAGGTAGAGAGGGAAGGTTTACATTTTGGGGGTCAGTAGCTGGCAACACAGAGTGAACATTCAAGAGTGGTGGTGAGCATCCAACAATGGCAGAGGGTGAACACCCACCAAGGCACATCCAGAGCAATTTTGGAGGCCCTCAGGGCTGAAACATTTATTTTTTTCCTCCTATTTCTATGTACTCTAAATGATAAAGTTAGTGTTACAAAGTGGATTACAGTTCTGCTTTTTCTCATGATGCTTTGATGCCTCTTTTGAAATAAGAATTGTGATTTTTTTCAAAGTAAAAATTAGAGGCCCTTGCTTTGTGGGAACCTTCAGCCTGGGTTGGCTGGATTGGAGGGTAAGTTAGTTTTGCATGCAGAGCCTGCTGTCCCCAACACCTGTCCCATTGGAGGCTGCTGGCCCTGATTTTCCTTCCCTATAGACTGAACATTCTGGGTGAGGAACCCTACCATCATCCTTGACCAGATCTGGGTCTTACCCTGTTGTCCTGTTTGAAAGTCCCTGGGAATACATCTCTTTGGTGTTCCCTTTGTTGACGATGTGAACTTCATTGAGGGTGTGAAAAGTTTTGGTTTGTTTTCCTTACTGTATCCCTGGAGCCGGCAAACAGCCAATGCTAAGTCATTTGTTGAGTGAGGATGGGAATAAATGGACATCATGAAAACAAACCTGGGGCAAAATGTGAACAGCATGGCTCTGCAGGGGAAGACTGAGGTATTTCAGATAATGAGCGGCTCGTGGTTTCCATGTTCTGTGGATTAAACATGGAGAAAGGAAGGCTTAGTTCTGCAGATCTTGGAGTAGTTTTTTTCTTTCTCTCTACAATGCTCAACAAGTTTCTGTTCCTATTTGAAGTATAGAGTGAAACTTTGCATGCTTCTTTAAAAAGGAGAATGCATTTAGCGATGTGCAGGCCATATGGGAATCTGGAGTGGGTGTTTATGGTGCCAAAATAAACTCTGGGTTTGCAGCCATGAGCAGCAAGGCTGGAGCAAGTTTCCTCTTCACCTTAGGAAACTTAAATTTATTTTGTACAATTTAAAATAGAGTGGGCTTTTCCAATTATCAAACCAGTGCGAGCTTATTATAGAAAATTGAGAAAACATTGAAAAAGCAAAGTTTTGTTAAGTACACTTTACAGAGTGTATGTAGAATGCTGATTAATGGCTATAAGTTCCACCTAGAGAGAGCACCCAGGAGACCAGAGCCTTGGGAGCATTTCTGGGACACATTGAGAGGGGGCATGTGGTAGTGCGAGCCTGTCTTCTGAAGGCTGAGAGCCCACCTTAGTGATCTTAGTGTGGAGAGAAAGAGACAGTCTTGCAGCCCAGAGTTGGAGGTCTATAATGTCAGCCTGTCCCTGTAACTTAACATTAGAGTGGCCAAATTTCTGTGGTCCCCAAAAAAGACTGGGTTTCTCCTTAGGGGAGCAAAACATATTCTGCAGAGATCACTGATTTTCTCCAGTGCCGGCAGCTTGCAGAGGGTGTGCAAGGACCACGGCAAGCTATAAGCAACACTGGAGACTGAGTGGGTTTACTCTTTCACCCCACGGTGGGCTGAGAGCTGCATGCCACGCTGAGGCCGCCTAGAGGATGTAACGGTGAGCGGTGAGCGTACCGGTGCCGCCGGTGCTCACAGCGCCTACAGTTCCGTTTACACATGTCCTCATACGCACGTACAAAGCTATCTGTGCTGTGGTCATAGAACCTCAGAAAAATCTGTGACTCCCCAGTCTAGTCTACCCAGTTCTGTCCTTTGGAGGAGAGAGA
>PVJX010021176.1:0-32254 GCA_004027295.1 Dolichotis patagonum
AAGATTCTGCATACTGAATTTCTAGTCCAACTTTTGGACCGAAACATAAAGGAAACAAAGTCAGAATCTCTTTAGCATATTCACTTGTAGGAAGTGATTTAGTTGGGGATACATAAAAAAAATTCTATTGCTTTTTTTTTTTAGGTAATTGACCAGAATGAAACACTGTTTCCTAACATCCCATCTAGAACATAATTTCATAGAACAAAAATACTTGCAAATGAGCACTGGGGGAAGCAGGAGAGGAGGTATTAACCCTACAGGAGCAAGCCAGGGAGCTGGGACATGAAGAGGCATGGAGAGGAGAAACAGTCGGCTGCAGGGGCTTAGTTTAATGTCCATGGAGCACAATACAGTACCATAAGAAGGAGGTGGCAGGATCACGGGAAAAACAATCACTTCCCTATGTACCCTGCAAAGACAAAAAGATAAAAATCCCCCAAAGGGATGAACGTTTAACCTGTCCTCTCCAATTCTGTGGGCTTAGTGTGCCAATAGCCGGCTCTGTTATTCAGGAATCTCATCACTCCCTGATGAAGAAATCAGCTCTTTATAGTGGAACAGGACTTTGTGTCAGTAGTTAGGGGGAAAACAAAGAGCTAAAGTCCTCACAACATGATAGAACTTTACTGCTGAAAAAACATTGGGACTTCTTTGACCACTGCTTTCACAGTGTGTTTAAGTATGAGAAATCTGCCCAAGTGTTAGGAGACCCTTCTTTTTCTCCAGCCCACAAGACCATTCTTTGGAGTCTTGGTGGGTCTGTGCTTAATCAGACGAACGTTCTGACACGAGGTGGAGAGGAGTTACTGTGCTTTGTGGAAGTAAGGGGCATCACAGGATTGATAAGCATCGTTAGTGAACGGTCATCTTTATGTAAAGGAAGTCAGCGGGGGGCTCACCACTGTACCACCAACGCCATCTTTACTTAAAGGCACCATTTGAAAACTAAATTAGAAATAATGTGGTGACAATCGTACCTTGAACTCTTTTCTCATCCAGGGTTTCAAAGTACATCTTATACTGAATATTTCTGTCGCTATTGTTACATTTCCCCCATTTTACACTTTCAGTGTTATAATTACACTGATTTTTGTTAAGACTTTTGAGAGGCATCTTTTTGTTAATGGCAAATTAAGTTTGACAGTTAGTCTATATAAATCACTACCACAATGCGTTTTTTAGTTATAAAGTAAGTAATATTGTAAGAAAACAAAAGTTACTTCTAAAGTCACACTCATTAGCAGTTGACTCAAGTGTGAAGATCCAATATTGTATTTCCCCAAGAAAAATAACGTTGTTTTGTTTTCATCATCTATATGGTTCATACTTTTTTTTTAATTTAATGGATTAAATGCTTAGCTTTCAAGCATGGCACTGTTCTTGGGTGCGAATCTGTACATTGCTCTGTGTATCTACACGTACAGTTAGTTACCAGTGAGTCTCTAGGAATATGAGAAGCAACAGTATTCAGAGCTAAACTCTTTCTGCAAATAGCTCTGAATGGAAAGTTTAGAGTCCTTAATATGACCTGTGGGATCTCGTGTGACCTTGCCCTGTGACCGGTCCTCTCACTTCCTGTTTAAGCCACAGTGGAGTTTGTCCATGTCCGAGACTGCGTGAGTGCTCCTCCACTGGAGCCCCCGCACAAGCTGCCCATCCCTGCTTCCCTTGTTGCTTCCTCACGTTGCCTGCCACACCCCACAGGCTTCCGGGCCTTTCTGTTTCTCCTTCTCAACACCTATAAGTTTTGCAGTTATTATTTTTTTAATGTCTATCTTCCCCACTCGGGATTTAGATCCAGAGAATTGACGGTCAAGTCCAAGTAGCTCATCATTTTATCCCTGGCCCCCGAGAGAGCCCTGGACTATGGGGGAATGTTTTGTAACTACTTCACCAGATGCATGAAAACAAATAAATGAAGCAAACAAGCAAATGAATGAAAGACTCATTTAAATTTCACTCAGATATTTTTGATGCTGAGTTATTCTGACAACCTGAGTTTGAAAAAAAATGAAAATCAGAAAATGTGAGCTTGAATGATGGTGCTTTTTAAATTAGTATGAAAATATCAACCGTTTTTCCTGTCCGGGTTGAAATTGATTTGTCATCATATGCATGCATGCGGAAAGAACGCTTCGGATGTGATGAAATTTAAATATATTGGCAAGTTCAAAACAAGAAAAAAAGACTGTGAGACTGTGTATGGAATGTAAATCTAGAACAGATTTTTTTGTGGTATTCATGCAAAGGGTCGAAAAAATCAAGTAGATGGATTCCCGAAGGATTCATTCTAACTTTGATTGCCTCACTGCACAGGATATCAATAAACCTGTTTACTTGTCATCTGATTTCTAGGACCATAGAAAAATTAGACAAAACAAGACCTGGAGAGGGGAGCTACAGCGGCGCTCTGCACTGATGGTGGTGACTCAGTGGACACCTCGTTTCTCCTCTGGACTCCTGTGGACCCTTAGCACATTTGCTTGTGGCACCTGTGTCTGTGAAGTCGTTTCCTCCCCTCCCTCCCCCTCCTTCCTGTCTCTTCCTCTCCTCTGTCCCTTCTCCTTTCTCTTCCCTTCCCTTCTCACACTGGGGTCGAACCCAGAGCCTCACACATGCTAAGCACACACTTCCCCACTGAGCTACAGCCGCAGCCCACTTTCTTAATCTTCATCGTAAACCTTGCTTCTTCAGGAACCTTGCTTCAGGAACCTTGCTTTTCACACAGCTGTCAGAGTATTGCACAAAACCATGTCATAGTTGACATTTGCAATCAAAACAAAGCCAAACAACTCTGAATCATCCAGACAAAATTAAATTAGTGTTTAGTACTGTTTGAAGAGACTGGAGTGAAGCATTGCATTCTAAGAAGGATATTTTAAAATATTGCCATCCTAATTAATGAAAATGAAAGCTTTTCTTCTAAACAGAGTGAAGACATTCTTAAAGCTTTTTTTCCCCTAGAGCCACTCATAAATCAAGGAGTGTCCCAGAGCTGAGGTTTTACTGTTTACTAGTTTTAATTCAATGGATGTGTCATTTGCCTTTTAAATTCAGTCGAGGTCATAATAACCTGTGAGGAAGAGAAGACTAATACTCTCGCTCTAGAAAAAAGTTCTGGCTATTAGAACTATTAAAAGTAGAGTTAAGACCTGAACTTTTAGGCAGTGCAGGGTACATTTAGCCATGAAATGATGTGGTACGGTACTTCCTTTCTTCTGGTCATGTATTAAGTCACATGAGCAGTATGTGCAATCTTTTTAGATGACCTCAGTCTCTGATCGATTATTAGTCATGAGATTTTATTGCAAATTAATATGGTGAGGTACGAAGTGTAGTTGTGGGACAGGATCTTTGTGGAATTGTTTAATTTCCTTTGGCGCTGGGAACAGGAGGACCTGACAGTAAACAGGAAGACATCTCCCCAGTGACACCACCTGTTTTAAGACGGCTCTTGCCGCTATAATAAAACAGCACAGATTGGGTAATTTTTGAAACGTGGGAATTTTTTTCTTAGTGTCTGGAGGCCGGCAGGTCCACGATCGAGTGATGCTGGATTTGGTGGCTGGTGAGGGCTTGCTCCATGCTGCCGTGGCCCTGTGTGGAAGAGTACAGCCACGCAGGAGGGCAGAAGGGACAAATGCGTGATGCTTAAAGATTTAAGTCTTCCCCAAGTCATCTCCCGAAGGTCCCATTGGCCAGTACCATCAACACTGGCGGTTAAGTTTCATCAGTGTTTCCAGCAGCACCCCTCTGTATTTTTGTAAGTTATTTTAACGTCTTTCTCATTTCTTTGTAAACAACGTTCGTGCAATACCAGGACCTGTGTGTGTCAGGAAGAATGGGAAATACGCAAGAAGAAGCAACTCAAACCACAAAGGCGTGTTTCTCACTCATTCACTCCATCGTGGTGTGGCCAGTGGTGCCCTGCTTTGTCCTTCCAGGAGAACCTGAGATGATTGGCTCTTCACCATCCAGAAGGATGCTGGTCACCATGGGAGGGCTCACCATGGCACATTACACACGGGCTCTTAGAAGTTTCTGCCAGGACAGGACACATGTCTCTTTGCTCACATTTCCCTGACCACAGCTTTCTGTTCCTAACGTCACAGGTTTGGGAAACATTTGTCTTCCCACCCTCTTGCCCTCCTCAACAGGAGTTCTTCCTGTATCAGAGGCAGCACAGCCCGCAGTCACCTTCCTCTCTGGTTCCTTTGCTTGGAGGATGCACCTGTGCTGCAAATTTCTCCAGCTCAGTGGCTCACACTTCAGCAGCAGCAGCAGCATCACCCCTCAGAGGGCCTGCTGAGAACAGGTTGCTGGACTGACCTGGCCCAGGACTTCGGAGTCGATAGGCAGAAGTGGGCCCTTGAATTTGCATTTCGGATAAACTCACAGCCTCAACCAGCTATGGGCCCGGTAGCCACTGGCACACAGCCCGCACGATCCAAACTCGTCTTGTTTTCCTCCCTCCCAAGACTTCTTGACGTTGCTTAGCATTGTTCCTTTCCAAGTTGAAATTGTACGCACCCGTGTGCTGCATAATATTTTGCTCAGTGGTGGGCCACACATATGACAGTGGTCCCATAAAATCATCATGGAGTTCCTATGGCCTGGTGACATTGTAGACCTGTGTAGTGTCACGGGCAATTCATTACTCATGTGTTTGCAGTGATGTTGGTATAAACAAACCTACTGCACTCCTAGTCATACCAAAATAACAGTACAGTCATGTACAGTGCATCATACTTTGATGACAGATGTCATCACTTTGTTTCATTTTAGAATATACTCCTAGTTGTTAAATAAAATTAGTTCATAGGATGCCATGTTATGCTGATGGCAGTCACAGATCTCATTTTACTAGTTTTCTTAATTGTATCATTTCTCTTGTGCTTTATTTCATCTCACATTTTGTTCTTGTAGGAGAAAAAGGCTCCTGTGTATACCATATATGTGCCATGTGCATACCATGTATGTGTGTATGTATATGCTATATACATATGCATACCATAGAACCACATAATGCCTGCAGGTGTCTCTACATATGCCTGCTCTGCAGTCTAGGTGTGTAGTCGATGTCATGTCAGTACGTACTCCTATGAGGAAGTCACCTCATGACATATTTCTGACAACATATGCCCGTCATTGAGTCATCCCTGTACTCAGGTGCCCAGCATAATGTTTTGACATACGTATGTCAAACTGTCACCGGCTGTCAAGCTGGTTTCTTCACATAGTTGCCTTTTGTGTGTGTGGTAAGAACATTTAAGATCAACTTTCTTAGTGGATGTGGAGTATTATTAGCTTTAGACTCCCCACTGTATATCAGATTGCTAGAAGTATGGTAACTCATTCTGCATGACTGGAGCTTTATGCTCTTCAGAATCACCACCTCCCTGTCCCCATCACTATTATATTCTGTTATGAATTCAACTTTTTCTAGTTCTCTATAAAATTGAAATTATGCAGTTCTTCTCTTGCTGGGTCAGATTTACTTTGCTTAAGATAATGTTCTCTGAGTTCATGTTGTAACAAATGGAAGGCTTTCCTTTTCTTTTTTAAGACTTAGTAGTATTCCTGTGTGTGTGTGTGTGTGTGTGTTTGCTTTGTCCACTCATGTGTCAATAGGTATTTGATTCTATATCCTGCCACCATGATAATGCTGTATTAAACGTGGGCATGAAGTTAGCTCTTTGGCATAATGATTTCATTTCCCAGAAGTGGGATTGCTGATTAGTACGGTAGTTCTGTTTTGTATTTCTCAGGGACTTTATCTACTTTTCCCATAATGACTATGCTAATATATATTTTCACCAACTGTATACTATGGCTTCTTTACTCCACACTCTGGCCAGTGTGTATCTTTTATCTTTTTAGTAGCAGCAGTTCTAACAGCTGTGAAGTGATGGCTCACTGTGGTCGTTAATGCTGCTTCTGAACTGCAGGCAGGAGCCTAATTATTTCTCCTTCTGGTATCATGATACTTTTATGTGTTTACCTGAGTGTTGTTTTGATTGTTTGTTACGAAATATGGATTCCTGGACAGAGGAACAAGCTTGCACCGGCAGAACCTATAGAGAAGACTGATGGGGTTGCCTGCCCAGGTTTTATAAAGTCTATTTGAACAAAATAATAAAGATATGGCTTCCTTTGTAGCAAAGAAATTCGGGTTCTTTTAACCAATTATCTTAAAAACTTACATGAGTATTTTTATTGTGTTCCTGGAATCTAGTGAGCCAGCTGGCCTTTTTGAAATCTTTTTAAAAAGTTACTTCATCTGTTAATAGGAGAAAAATTAATGTGTCTGTAATTTGCACAAGGAATATTGCAATTTAGTTGACTGATTCAAGCTGTAAGTTTATAATTTCAGCCCTTAAGTTGATCTTGACTTCACAACAGAGTAATTTGATCTTTGAAAATAAAGATATACATGGCATTGAGAATAAAGATGAATAGGGCTATATTTTAGGTAACTATTTGTGGTGTATTATAGATAAGCAAAGTTAAAATTACATTTAGTTAAACTTATGGTAAAATATATATGTGAATATATACATATGTTTAACCTCTGTGTTCATCTAGTTAAAATAGGGGCATTTGTGTTGCTGAATCAGAACTGTAATATAGACAACTGCTCACATTCTGTAGCTGTTCTGTTGTTCAACTGTGTGTGTGTGTGTGTGTGTGTGTGTGCAAGTGAGTGTGTGTGTGTGTGTGTGTGCACATCTCAGATATATGCCACAGTTTACCACATTGTGTTCTTTTTAATACAGAGCATAGTGAACATTTTCTCCTGTCGATGGATGATTCATGCATTTTAAAAATGATTACATCATACTCATTTATTTGAATATACCTGAATTAGTTGGGGAAACGTGTTATATAATTAAAAGACAAAAAAGAAACACAGTGACAAATTACTCTATATGAAGAGAGAAAAATTTTATGCCAACATTGCTAAGATGATATTACATCTCCTTAGGTTCTACTCCTCATGTGACTCTTCAGGGGAAAATAATGGAGTCTTTTAAATGATTGACTTTAAAATATTATCAACCATCTTAAGCTTATGTTGTTTTTTAAATATTCTCTTAGCTTTGGAGACAGATGGTCCAATCTGTAGCAATAAAGAGATAAAATATCAGGAATTGTGTCTTGAAGTAGTAAAACACATAAAAAATTAAGTAGCTTATGTGTTGCCATCATTATTTGCTTTGCAGCGTCTGATCCTTCTCTGTACGTTGGGTGGTATGTGTGTTCTGTTGTGAGGTGTTTATTTCTCACATACAATTTTGATAATTTTGATAGCACTGGGTCCCTATAAAAGTTAAAGGTTAAGCTGATTTTCTCACTATCAACAGTTGCAAGTTATCAAGGGCATGGCACTTTCTAGGCAATTTAGAGATGCTTATGATTATTTTCTGTAAATAACATTTGTTATTTCTTTACATAGCTTATTTTTTCTCATTGAATTCTAAATTCTTAGTCAAAACTCTTTCTCCTTCTTCTCATATCTTTGTTGTCTATCAGAGTTTTAAACTACGCTTCCTTCTCCTAATTCTTTTTCTGTTAATGTGCAGTGTAGTGAAGAAAAAAGAGCTTGTTCTTTTTTTTTATTATTTTATTTTAAAGATAGTAAAACGCAACAAAAAAAGACAGAACAAAGCCAATCAAAGATAGTGAAGATGGTACAGAACTTCAGAGCAGGATACCAGGATAACAATAATAGCTACCATAGTATATCTTGTTATCTTCACAATGGATGTCCATTCAATCAGGTATAGTAAAATCAAACCAAAAACATAACACTATAAAACCAGTCAAAACAGAATATTGAATAGAGCAAAACAATTTATCAGAACAAAGCAAAACAGTAAAAACAATGTTGGCCTTCAAATATAAGATAGAAGACAATCCCCCATATTTGCTATATTGCATACTATCATCCAGCGAGCTTGTTCTTTAAGCTGCATGGATCTGGATTTGAATCCCTGCCTGTTCACTTCCTTCCTGTTTGACACGGAATTACTGGCCTCCTTTAAGGCTCAATGAAATGAGACGGTTTAGGCAGTCTTTCATCCGTCTTTCTGAAGACTGCATACAATAATATGCACTGAGTTCCTGAAAAAGAATCAGGGATCAATAAAAACAAATTCTCTCCTCCTTTCTAAGTTTTACTCTTCCTTTGCATATTTCCCCTCAGTCTCCAGATGAAGATTTTGGACTTCTTGGCACTTGGGAAAGATTCAGCATAAAACTTTGTTATTTCTTCCTTTCTGGAGTTCATCATTATTAAAAAGTCACCATTTAACTAATATTTACTTTGATCTCACCGAGACTGTGGACCACAGTTTAGTCAACTTTATTCCATTTAAGTCTGAACAAATCCTAAAATGACCTTTGAAGCAGTTGATAGTCCTTAGTTTATTTTTTGGGAAGGAATTGCTATTCCGGCACCACCAAGCACATGGTGGATTGGTGATAGTGACCATATCCCCATCCAACAGAACGTAGAGGTTTGGCCGCTGAATTCTTTGGGGTGAGCATTGCTGCTAGGAAGTTGTGCCTCTTAAGTCTAAACCTCATCAAGTCTGGCTCTAGCTAAATCAAACGTATGAGTTGTCTTTTTCTTTTCCCTGCTAAGAATTCTGTTCTACATTTCTTCCTCCCTTTTTTGAAAATATCCTGAGGATCACCTTCTTTATGAAACCTGTGCAGTGCATTCACTCTCCTGCAGTGTCCCCAGAGGACCCTGCCTCCTTTTGTCCTTTGAGCCCCTTGAATGCTTCCATCCTGGGCCTAGAATGCTTTTAATCCTTGCTTCAAGGTGCTCAAACCCAGTAAAAGCACAGAGGGTGTTAGACTCAGCCACAGAGCTCTGGCACATGTTTGGTGTTCAACAGAGATCCAGAAATACATGTAAAACACAATAAGGTTTAAGACAAAACTCGTGAATCTCTAAAGTAAAGGACCCTGGCAGGTCGAAGTTATTTTAATTGTTGATTTGCATTTGAAGCAACACAAGCAGAAGTATATAGAAATGAGTAAGATTTTGTCCTTTCCAATCAAAATAAGCTAGGAATCTGAATCCATTATGAAATTGTTCAAAAGAATTGAGAGTGTTATTTGATTTACTTAATTATGCGACTTCATTTCTTATGCAGATTTAAGGAGAAAGAAGCATCTTTTTCATCACTTGGAAAGTAACACAAAAATAATCCAGATGCCTTATAAGTATAGTTTAACACAAAGGACGTTGAAACTTGCGTGGGTTGATCGTTTAATGTAATTTTCCACATTATTTTCTTTTTGAAGTGGTGGAGTGGCCTGTTCACCATTGGTGTAAACTCATTTTAAATAAACTCCGGGAATTTTAATGCCTTGAAACAAAGTGAGACACAACCTTGATTCTTCGGGTTGAGAGGAAGCAGAGAAAAGCCTGGGAAGAGGGTGGTCTGCTCGTCATCTCATCTAGTTCCTGCAGTGAGACCCTTGCCAAAAAGACCCTCACCCAGGGGCCTGCTCCTCGTGGGGCCATGTGGAAACACAGCTATGTAGCATAGGAAGGATAAAGAAGGGGAAACAGAAGCGTGAAACAGTTGATTCCATTTCAAGGCCTGGAGATTGAATAAAATGCAGACTTGCTCCATCATCTCTGTGAGAGTTTGGATACAAATCAGGTTAAGTGGAAGAACCCTTTCCATAGCCCCCACTCCTAAATGCAGCTGAGGATTTCCGCCTTGTGTCAGTGGCTGCACATGTGCTTTAGATTAATCATTCTGAAACTGTGGGATATGCTCCAAAACAAGCCTCTTTCCATCTGTGAGTCAGAGTTGTAGGTCAGAGCTACAGAAGTTTCTGCAAAGACTGACACAAAGGAAGACCAGAAAACAGGACATCTCGTAGGGGGGAGAGGAGGGTCCTAAGACCGGGAGAGAGCTGGTGAGTAAGTCTGGAAGACCAAGTGCTGGGAAGCCAGGCTCCCAGATGTGGAATTCATGCTTCTTATTTCCTTCACACTGTCCACCTTAGACAGATTCTACATTAGAAACATCTGGAAGGCTGAAACCAATACTCAGTTTATTCTTGATGTTATCTTATGTCCAATAATTGCAGGTGCTGCTAAGTGGGCACAGTTGTTTTCTGTTTTTCAATTACGATGTTTCACAAGTTAGTCTTTCCTGTACTTATTTGACTTGGCTAGTAACTTGGTTACTGATTTCAGCCAATGCCTATTTCCTCTAATCTTAAATTTGTGCCTGAAAGACTATGCTACTCTTGTTCTTTTGTTAGCAAGCACACTGGATTCTCCAAGCATGGACTAGTTTGATCTGTCTTCTACTCTTATTTTCTAGACTTCATTATCATTTTCCTTTTGCTCTGGATTTCAGTACTATTTCAAGGCAGAAATGAAATTAAAATAGTGCATATTCCTTGCCAATAGGTCAGAAGGACAGTTACATGCTATAAAGTGGGTGTTCTGAGACCTATCACTGACAATCCTGGTCTTTAAGCATAAGCCTAGTTAAATTTGATGTTACCCTCTGTATCATTTTAGTGTGTATCTGAACATACTCTGCATATTTCACTCTTTGTATCTCTCCTGAAATCTCAAAACTATGATATGAACATTTTTCTTGTTAGAATACATTAATCTTTTAAAATATCTGTGTTGTAGTCCACTATACAGGTGCAGCAGTATTGAGGTAGCCAGTTTTTAGTTGCTGGGCTTTTATGTTGCTTCCATGGTATCTTGGTTACTTTTCTCTCATTGCTGAGACAAAATATCCAATGCCCCAAATTAAAGAGAAAAAGGTTTGTTTAGCTTACAGTTTGTGGAAGTTTCAGTCCATAATCTGCTGTGTCCAAAGCAGGGTGGCTCATAGCAGAGGGCAACAGTTCATGGCAACGGAAGACAGCAAAAACAGCAAGAGCAAAAATAGAAGACTACTCTTTCTGTCCCTTATTTTGTATGTAGGCTACCCACCCTAGGATGGGTGTAGCACTCACACCCATAATCCCAGCACTGGACCATGAATCAATCACAAACTCTGGAAGCCTGCCTCCATGACCACGTGAGGCTTTGAGGGAACATCAGATACAAACCATAATACATGGTATAAATATTACTACTGTAGATCTGTAATGAATATCTTCATACATGTTATGTGTACTGGCCCATATCTTCCTAAAGGAAGTGTTTATAGAAGTGAGACACATGGAAGAAACAAAGGAAATGTTTGTTTCTTTAAAAAAAAACAGATTTATTCTTTTTTTTGAATATTTAAAAATTTCCTTATTGGTGCATGCTTGTAGTATGTAATTTTGCATTTCTTGTGTAGAGTTGGTACATGTACACGTTTTAATCCCTTCTTTCATTCCTTCCCATTACCTCCTTCCCCCATCTCTTGATCCCTTCGTATTTGAGAAAGCTCTAACTCTCTACTTCCTGGTATCTTTTATTTTACTCTTAAATGTTTTGAGTTTCTCATATAAGAAAAAGGGAATGGGCGTTCCAGTTTGAGAAAAGCATTTTCCAATTAACTTCAAAAAACTACCATTTTGGCCTCTCATTGATAGCTTATGAGAGCTTACTTTATTCTCCATCAACATTGGGCAAAATTGATCCCTCTTTTTGTATTTGTTTATTGGTGAAGTTATATTTTTACTTATGAAGACTTTTATTTTAGTTTGAAATCTTTCGCTCATCACTCTTTTCATTTGTGAGTTAGATATCAATGTTTTCTCTTACAAATGGGCTACTCACGTCTCATCCACTTTTCTCTTGGATTGCTACCTTTCACAAGAAATCACCAGTAAAACAAACTATTGTAAAGTGTGGCAGGTATTTGAATGTAAAAGTATTTTGAATCTGATCCAAAAATATACTTGTAAAAAGTGGCAACCTGCATTTCTGAGGAGTTTAAAAACATGGCTTCTTTCATCTGTTACTTTTATGTTAGGCTTTTCTTGAAGTCAAACATTCTTTCCAATCCTTCTCATATTTTTCCTTTTGTGCTTGTATACTTGGTAAGTGAACAATCTGAGGAGGAAAGCTCCTGTCTCTAGATAAATGTTTTTTTAAAGAGGTAGAAAAAAGTGAGGACATTTAAGAAAACGTAATTGTTACTCATGCTTCCAGATATTTAACATTGCCATGAACAATTCATAACTTTCTTCTGCTCTTCCTACTTTATCCTCTACTTTCTCTTTTTCTTTCTTTTCTTCTCTTTTCTCCTCCTCCCTCCTTACATCTCCTCTGTCTTGTTCTCCAGGCGAAGAGCTTCCTCTCCAGCAGCGACTCAGAGGCAGTGAAGTTTGTCCCCTAGAATCCTGGGTAGAAACCTTAATCAAACAGCTGATGGACTCCTTCAGGAGTGAAGCAGTAGCAGCTCCGCAGGTGCAACGGCGAGGCCAGGATGCCCACGTTTCCCCATGGTTCAACTTTGTGCTGGGGGACCTGAGTGACACAGGTGGAAAGACACAATTGTAGGTTTAAAATGGGGAAAAGAGAGGCAGAAACATCAATGATTAGAACCTATAAGAATGAAATAAATATTTTTAAAGCTTTATCAAGTTTACTGAAGTAGCTTAGTATAAAATTAGTACATATAATCTGTAGATATCCAACCAATCCCATGAAGATAGAGACGGTAGTAAAAGAAAGCTTGCCAGGGTAGGACCACAATACCCAAGAAACAAAGGTAATAAGAAATGAGATAACTCTGTGTTAGAAAAACTGTGACATAAAATAAAACTTCTTTTTAGATAAAGTACTGCAACACTATAACATCAGTTTTTCCTATATTTATGAATGGATTTTTTATTGATCCCCCCAAAAATTAGTGACCAGATTTTTAAAAATCACATTCTAGAGTTCATTTGCAACATAAAAAGAGACAGAAATTTTTGACAAAGAAGAATAATGAGAATAGTCTTACCAGATATTCAAGTATGTAGTATAATACTAAAAGTTATATCAATTTAGTTCCATCAGACACACATTAAGGTAATAAAGTTGTCTTTATATTGACACAAATGCTTAATAAATGTGTTATCAAGTATGTATACATGAAATTATGTTATAAAGGTATTTCAAAGTAAGGGAAGCAAGATTTATTGCTTATAAATAAAAGATCTCTATCTTGAATCTTATACAAAAAGAAATTCTAGATGCATCAGATGTAAAGCATTAAGCCTAAAATTGTTGCAAGGAAACAGGATATTTTTCATATGTAATCTCAGATTGCAGAAACTTTTTAGTCATTACATAAAGCTATCAGTGAACCCGAGGATAAGGTTAATCACATAAATTGAAATATGTTGGCTGAAAGATATAATAAAGTTTTAAAAAATTAAACATTTTCCAGACATTTGTCTAGCAGAAGAGTGATTTTCTCAATATATAAAGATCCAGGGCCAGGGATCTAGCTCAGTGGCCTAAGCACCTGCCTGGTAAGCGCAGGGTTGTTAAGTTCGATCCCCAGTACCAAAAAACAAAACAAAACAAAACAAAAATATATAAAGAGCCTGTGTATATCAGTTCTAAAACAGAAAAAATACCCAAAAGATATTCTCTTCCCTTCTCTAAAAATACCTACAAGAAATCCAATGCCATGCTTACCCCTGAGAAGGGAAAGTAGAAAGGCTATATGTCAGGTAAACTGTTCCACCTTGTGCTACTGGTTTTTGTTTTACTTGCACCCTACAACTTCCCTATTTTTCTTTTCTTTTCTTTTTTCTTTCTTTTTTTTCTTTCTGATATGTTTGCCATTGGGGTTTTGTTTTGTTTTTATCATAAACTTGAGAACTACTTTAGCTCAGTTGGTTTGCTGTAACAAAAATAATACAGACTCTATGGATAAAAACAATACAATTTTACACTGCATGGTTCTGGAAGCTGGGAAGTTGATAACGAGGCACCAGCAGGTTCAGTTGCCTGGTTCATAGATTCCATGGTCTCTTTGTGTCTTCACATGGTGCCGTGCGTGAGGGGGCTTCTTGGGGTCTCTTTAATAAGACGCTATGATTTAAACATGTACTCCAGAGGTTCATGTGCTGGAACTTAATTCCTAAACTCAAAGGCTGATGGGATTTTGAAGTGGGTACTTTGCAATACTGTCATTAGGGTTAGATGAGTGCATAGGACTTGTGGATTTGTCAGAAGAGAAGGAAGGACCTGTGTCAGTATATGACCCCTTCTGCCTTGTCAGGATGCAGCAAGATACAGCACCTTGGTCTTGGTCTCCTCAGCCTCTAGAAATGTAGTAACAAACTTCCCTTCTTTATGAATTACTCAGTCTCAGGTTTGTAGCAATACAAAATGGACTAAGACATAACTATTTGCCATCCTAAGGGCTCCACTCAAAGCCCCCACCTCGGGAGCTAGGATTTCAATGTGTGAATTTGGGCTGGGGGACACAAATATTCAGTCTATAGCAAGTAGCTTCCAACTAGATATGAGACAGATGAGAAAAAATCAGGCTGACAAATGCTTTTCTAAAATGGAAAATCGAAAAATCTGCTTTTCCCTCAATTCACCTTGCTTCTGCTAACCTGTATTGAAAGAAAAAGAGAAAGAAAATGAAAACAGAAATAGTTACTTGCACCCTACAGCTTCCCTATTTTTCTTTTCTTTTTTCTTTCTTTTTTTTCTTCTTTCTTTTTTCTTTCTGATATGTTTGCCATTGGGGTTTTACTAGTGGGATTTCTCTGGCAACTACACCCATAAAATATTTCCCTTAAATACTAACGGACTTTTCTATTTCCAAGCCTATAGATTCATCCTTTTTATGAATGATGGGAAATTTAGTCTCACCTTCCCTCCCAAGGCCCTACTCTGTACCCCTTTGCACCATGCTTTATGGGTAATTCTGCTTTGATTTTACTTACGGGGGGGAGGATAAAATTCTCCAGTAAAAATGGTGTAATTCAAACCACTTTCTAGTGGTTCAGTGGTTTTTCTAGGGATGTTTTAAAAGGCTTTATTACTAATTGCACTTCCAAAAGCTAGAAAACGTTCTAAGAATTTTAATGGAGAACTTGGTACTATGGAATAAAAGATGGTACAACTCAATGGTAACTGGGTGGTGGATTTATTCTGGTGATGGATGGTTTCCTCTTTGCAGCAGGGGAGAGTGTGAGACCTTTGGCAGCTTTAACAATGTTGACACAGATGTGTTGCTTGCTGAGCTGGGATCCTGACACAGACATTTGATAGTAAGTAGAGCAACTAGACTTGAAATTACTCTTGGCCTCCAGGTTTTGCCTGGACCTGCAGGAAGCCAACAGTATATTCAGAATTTTTCAGTAATAAAATCAATGCAGAGAACATTAATGCTTATTAGAGTATTGCTTTCCAATGTTGTCTGCAAAAGCACAGTCACCATACCTCTAAGTGAGGTTACCGTATGTGTTGTGCAGTAGAAAGGTCTTAGCAAAAAGTCCAAATTGTGAATTTTTTTTAATGCCTCAACTCTTTATCTTGAACATCTCGGCTAATATGTTGCATTTTGGTAAATCATGGACTTCTTTAGCAGTAGCTCCTTTGCACTAGGTTAAGTCGCCTTCCTGTGGGGAATGTGACAGTTACTAAGAGCATGTCCAGGTTTGAAAAGTTGAAATGCAGGTTGGAAAGCATATTTCTACTTTGGGGAAAATAGGCTTCTAATTTCTTCTGTTCCTGCAGAAAATGTCTCCCACAGGGTCGCAGCAGGGTATTTTCTGAGCTCATTACAGATCTGTTATTTGCTCTTCTGGAGACTTCTGTGTTCACAGCTTCATGGCTTTTAGTCCTTGGAGAGCAGTTGTTCCATGTCATTGCTGCATAGCTCATAATTGGTTTGAACCCATATTTTACAGTGTTTCAGGCTGACAGGTTTGAAGGAATTACTCACACTGAACATGTATAGATATTCAAGGGTTTTCTCTATTTCTAGAATTGTCTGCATGCTCAGGTTGTACTTGACCATAAAGTTACATTTAATGACTTCAGACTCATTCTGCTAATTACCTAGACTTTCAGCACTTCTTCTTAGCTCCAGCATTCATAGGAATATGGAGCTATACTGAACATTAGGAAACCATTCTCTCCCAGGAAGACTAACAAAGATTTTTGTAATGTACACAAACCTCTTGCCACAGAATTAACATTTTGCAAATTTAAAAATTTTTACTTTGTACCACTTATGACATTTCCCCAGGCCTCCTGTCTCAGACTGCCCATTCCTCTGTTTACAGTTTTATGCCTAAGCATCCCAGTGGCAGCAGAATGATGCTTGCAGAATTGATCGGACCGCTCACACCTTTGATCCACTTGCATTATTAAGATAAATAAAACATTAGATGAACTAGTTTGGGTTTCCCTACCTTGTTTTTATTATGTTTTTATGTTTTAAGACACCTCCAGTTTTGAAGAAATAAAATAGGTTGAATTAAAAAGTAAACTGTGCTGTATTCTTTCTATAATGTCTCTTATGTAAACTCAACCTGAAACTATCAAATTGTATTAATACTTTCACCACTAAAATACACTTTCTTCATCCAGATTCATTTTGTGCTGGGCGTTGAACCCAGTGCCTTTGCACTGAGCTGTATATCCCCAGCATTTATTTATTTGTTTGTTTGTTTGTTTGTTTGTTTAGAGACAGAGTCTTGTTAATTCACTAACTTGCTCAGGCTGGGATTATAGGCATAGACAACCACACCTGGCTCTTCATTCAGTTTTTAACTCTAAATCCATGGACAAATTTTCAGTCGTGACTTCCTCTTCAAGAACAGTGAGCCATCATGAATTATTTAATTTCATATATTAATATATGTGTATTTATAGATAGATTTGGTACAAGGGATCAAACCCACGGCCTTGCACATGCCAGGCAGGTGCTCTACCATTGAGCTACATCCCCAGCTAAAATATATTTTCGATTTGCCTTACTTGAGCAATGAAAGAATAAATGATATGAACAGTGAAGAGTTAACAGCAGCAATTGGTTGTTAAGAACTTTTTGCATTCAAAAACATGTATGTTACTTCATTTTAGCCTTAAAAGTCAGTCACAGCTGATGTCACTAACACACTAATTAACAACATTAATTACCAGACACTGAGCTTTGCTTTGTCTTCATTATCTTTGTTGCTTTACAACAGTGCTGCAAGTATTGTTCCTATTTCCATTTTACAGATAAGGAAAGTGAGGTTACAAGAGTTTGGTTAAGTGTGATTATTAAGTGGTGTATATGTTTAAGATCCTCAGGTCTTCTGCATCCAGTGTACTGTATACGGTGTAATTTTTTTTGTTTTGTTTTTTGATTTTTGTGTGGTTTTTGATTTTTTGTTTTTTGATTTTTGTGTGGTTGTTTTTGAAATAGGATCTTGCTATGCAGTCCCGGCTAGTTTTGAGCTCACTTTGTAGCACAGGCTGGCCTCGACCTCACAGCAACCCTCTTGCCTCAGCCTCCAAGTGCTGGGATTATAGATGTGTGCCACCACACCTGGCTTTATATTGTGTGTTTTTAAAAGCTTTTTTGCCATTTACAGAGGAAGGAACTGAGATAAATGTTTAGCAATGTGTCTGAGGTTGCATGGCTGTCCAGGGGTTAAGAAAGGATGTGGACACCTGTCTTTTTATTGCAGTGCCCAAACCATTGTGCCACCCTTCAAAAGAGTGTTTCTGTTCTCGTCACTTTTGAAGTTTGTATGATTAAACTATTTGTTACTCATAGGAGTTTTCTCTTTCAGCGCTGGTGAGGATATAGGTTCAAAATTCTATTCTAAAAGTTTAAAATGCTTCTACTGGGAGGAAAGTCCTAAAACTGTTGTAGCTTGAATGGAAAATATTTCCATCTGTCACATTTGTGGATACCACATAGAGTCTTATGTAATGTTTTTGTTTGGTCCTGAAGGCATAGATTAATTTTTTACTTCCTTTGGGCAGAGAGTCTTGTGCCGTAGTGAGGTTTCAAGTCTCTGAATGAGGATAAAAATTCAAATAGGTTAATACGTGAGTGTCAGTTATATCAAAAATAATAGGCACATTTCAAGTGGGAAGATGATGAAAATTAGAGGATAAGGACAGTCAGGAACAAGGATCAATAAGGATGTCTGCACTGCAGACTCCGGCTGGTGGCCCAAGTCTCCGTGACTGTCACTGTTCTTGGAAACTGCCCCTGCTTCTTCCAGGTACTGTGGAAGAGCTTCCTGGGGGTTATTCCCAGAAATCCATGCTAGCTGTTGGTCAGTTTCATTTTAAATATTTATTTTGCCTGCTTTTCTGCCAGACTCCATACTTCTTGAAATCAGGGACTGAGTTTTATTAGCTGTACATCCCTTGTGCCTCAGACACTTCAGTCATGCTCAAATCCTCATCATGTCCGTTTCTGGTCAGCAGACACTTACTGAACATTTATTACATCCCATAGGCTTGCCTAGGCACTGGACTTGCATGTAAAACAGTATAAAAAGGAGCATAGAGCCAAGAATGGACCTTAGGCTGGGAATTGGAAAAGCTGGATCCTAATTCTGTTGTTTCTGCTAATTCAATAATTGGTCTTAGACAACATTTCTGCTCCTTCATTGGCTAAAAGGATTGTCTAAATTCAGAGGCTACTTAAGCCTCTTACCTTTGCAAGTCTACTTAATTATTATTGTCTCAGGTGTAAGTAAATGTAAATGCATAGAGAACCTTCTCTGATATATACTTCACTTCCAGTGAGGGTAGAATAGTGGTTAGGGGAGATCCTAAGTGTACGGAAACAAACCTCTAAGAATATGAGAATTCTAAAAAGTGGTATGGATTAGGGCCAAGAAAAGCACATTCCAGAATGTACTTAGGCCTATAAAAGGGGTGCAAGACAACAATAAGGCTTTTAAAATTACTAGCAGAGCAACAAGAGAAGAGGATAACCCTAATATTAGAATGGATCATGTATGGTGTAGTGTTACACATGGTGCACAAACTGAGAATCTTCTCAGTCCAAAAGACAGAGGTTTTGGCTGAAATGCATAGAATAAATGAGGGTGAGGGTAAGGCAGTATCAGAGGATTTGGAGGAATGCAGGAGTCTGCATGTCTCTGTGGCAAGAAAAATTGCAAATGAGATCCACAGTGAATCTCAGATTCTTACAAGATGGCCAAGCCCTGGAGAGAGCTCATCAGTGTCCTGGTTCGCACAGTGGAGAGAAAGATGTATTTTGCAGATTTTTAAGTTGGTGATCTTGATGCATCTTGCTGGTTAAGTTGTGGTTGTTTTATGAGCACCAGCAGTGGAAAAACAGATGATTGATAGGTACCCAAACATTAGAATACATAAAATATTTCTTTTTCTAACGTGGCTCTTGACAAAAATCATAACATCTTTTTGGAGAATATGGAAGCATGTATGCAGTGTGGCTGCCTCTCTGTTAGGTTTATTTATAGCTAGTTAGACAACCCCTCATAAAGATGCTTACTGCTCACTCTGATCTTCAGGCCAGGAAACCCATGTTGAGTCTTTTAACTGTAAAATGAGATGTCTGTGTTTATGAATTGTGTGAATGAATATGTGAACTGGTAAACAGTGCCCACCGAGGAGGCTGTCTGGAGTAGAACAGCACAAGGTTTTGCTCAGTGTGTTTTTCAACTTCCAAAACTTTGGGCAAAGCATTGGAGGCCAGGTTTACAATATATGCAGAGGAAAAACAACTGGGAAGCACAACACAATTTTTGGAAAACAGACTCCAAAGAGGTGGTAAATGCAGACTCTGCCCAAGTTGACAAGATGAAATGCAGTGTTTATAAAACACTTCAGTTGGATTGTTAAGGAAATGAGTCCTCTGTCTTTCCTGCCAAGGGTGATACCAAAGAGGAGGAGAGTGGAAAGGTGAGTGGCCTCTCAGGGTTGCATCTGCAGAAGGCAAGAGGGATTTAGACAGATGTAAGAGACCAGTTGCTCACCCAAAGTTAGGCCATCAGTCTTATGCATGCTCTGTGGCTTTCCTCAGCTGGTCACTCTGATTGGAGAAATGAGAGTTTTAAAGGCAGAAGAGCATTCTTTAGGGTAGAGTGTTATGACTGAAATAGGAATCAGAATAAGGGAAAAAACAAAGAAGAAAACTTCAAGTGGAAGAAAATGTGGAAGGCCCATCCCAGAGGCAGATTCTGTAATAACACAGGGGTCATGAACCCTCACCCCAGCTATGTGATCCTCAGTAAGTTACCTAAACTTAGAGCCTCAACTTTCTCATCTACAAAATAGGGATTCATATTATTAGACCCACCTCCAGAGTTATTGTGAGACTGTTTTTGTACCTAAAACACGTAGATCAGTATGTGACCATAGGAAGTATAGGATAGATAATGCTATTTTATTCTTTTTCCTTTTTTAAGTTTTTTTTTCTTTTTTACTTTTTGAGACAGAGTTTAACTATGCAGTTTAGGCTATCCTTGAACTCACTTTGTAACTGTTATGGTTTATGTTCAGATGGCACCCCACCACCACCACCAAGCCTTATGCAATCATGGGCAGCCAGATCTAGAGTTTGTGATTGGTTCATTGTCCAGTGCTTAGATTGGTGGTATGAGTGCGACACCAGCCCAGGGGTGGAGCCAGTATACAGTGTAATAGTGGGAAGAAGGCATGGCTTCTCGCTCTCTTGCCTGGTTTGCATTTTGCTTCAGAGGCGGCTTTGAACCACTGCCCCCTAGCCGTGTCATTTTGCCATGTAGCCAACTGAGTATGGACTGAAACCTCCAACCTGTAAAAAATAAACCTTTCCTTTCCTAACTTTGGGCATCAGGTATTCTGTCTCAACAATGAGAGAAGAAAGTAACCAAAACAGAATTTGGTACCAGGAATGGGGTTTTTCTTATGACTATACCTCACCATGTGGTTCAAGAGCCTTTGGAAATAGCTTGTGGGAAGAGCTTGGGAAGGTTTGGAGTTGTCCCCTGAAACAGTGGTGCTGGAACAGCATAGGCTGTTCTGTAGGGGAGAGTCTCGTTAGAGCTCAGGAGACCAGAAGGCTGATAGAAAGCCTGCCTGTAAAGACCAGGCACAGGAGGTTGCTGCAGAAGGACTGCATTGGTAGCCAAGGATTGCCTTGAACTCACAGAAATCCTCCTGCCTCAGCCTTCCAGTTCTGGGATTACAGGCATGTGCTACAGCACCCACAACTGTTTTTATTCTTAAAATTTAGAAGTTTGCTATGACTTGTTGCAATAAGGAAGCTAGTTAACAACTACAGCCCCCACAGCCAAAACACATATAAAACAAAGCAAGGATAGAAGTGTATGCAGGATGGAGGTCATGTGGCTCCACAGTATAAATATTAGAAGAGATCCAGGCAGGTTTCACACATGCTGAACACTTTGGGCCAGCTGGCACTGCACAGCAAAAATGAAGCCTGTGGACTCGCCCACTCTAGTTTCATGGTTTCTCTGGGCTTCAGTGAAGCTGCCTCTGCCTTGTGCAGTTCCTCAATATCCGTCCCTCACTATTACATTCATCCACTGGTTGAGATTGATTTTCCCAAACTCATGATAACAGTATGTATGTCATGCTCCAGCTCCTCTGCAGCGGAATGTGAAAGCTACATCCCCCTGCCCAGCCTGCGTCCGTTCCCTGGATCATCACTGGGAAGGCTACCAACTTGATTATTCACTGTGATAAGCATGCAAACGATACCTCCTCCAAGAAGCCTGCTGGGAAGGTCCTTCCTGCCTGAAACTTCCATTCTGGAAGTCAGCTCATTGTGTCTTCTGTAGGGGCACTGGCTCTTTCACTAGGTTTCAAGTTTTTTGACGCAATGACTGGATTCATTCACCTTTGCTTTTCTCTCGAGTGCTAGTTTGGGTACTTGAGAGATAACAGAGGGTCTTGTCCAGCATTGAGTATCATGAATCCTACTAAAGGAGGGCCCTGGAAACAAACCTCAGTTTGGTGATTTGTGGGAGTCTTGGCCAACTAAGACTCCGTGAAGAAACTGTGATTCCCTCACTCCTATTCTCTTTTTTATTTTTGAACTGCTCTGGCTGTCGTTTTCCATACAGTTTTGCAGTTAAACTGCTCCGCTTCCTCTTCCTGTCTAGCCCAATTTCCTTACAGGGCAGGCTTACATGGAAGCCCAGCCGCAGCCCACTGTATCCCAGCTTTCTATACTCATATCATTCTTAAAATATTTTCTTCTGTTCCAACACCCTTTCCTCTGTTGACCTCAGGAATGGAAAATGGCATTGCCAGTAGAAAATGTTTTAATAAATGTTGGAGGACTGGAATTGTGTGGAATGCAATTCATTGTGGTTGCTTCTCAACCAAATGAAAGGCTTTTGCCTTTGTTTTTCTTTCTTTCTGAAATCCATCTATTCAGAAAGATTTCAGAGAAAACCCTTATCCTGCCATATGGAAATAATTGGGTTAGATGGCTGCTATCTAATTTAAGTATTTTCTTACAACATTTGGAACTGGTTTGGGTTCAAGAAAGCATAGGCTGACACTACACTTTATGTTAACCAAGTATTGAAAGAGGGTCTAAACTGTAGTGTGCATATTCTGATAAATTTCATAGATGAGCTATGGGTTATAATTTAGCTTGTCTTTCCAACATTAAACTATTTTAATCCTCATTATAATTCCACTGAAGACTGGCTTCATTCACCAGCTTGCTATAACTGTGTGTACCATCCACAGCCCTGTTATTTAAACACAATTCAGAAATCATAAGTAGGAATTCAAAAGGAGAGCTTGATTCTGCAAGATGAGATTTGACGCCCTCTCAGAAATTTGTGGGTCTTAAAATATCCTTTGTTTCCCTACCAACCAAACTTAGAAGTTTGAGAATTATTCAGGATAAAACAAGACATTTTATCAACTCATAAAATGTAGCTTTCTGTTGGGAATTATGTTCCTATTATTTTTAACTAGAAAAGTGAGTACAATAATATGGTCATCCAGCAAATTCTGGGGAAAAATGACCCCTTTATTCAGACTTCTAACAAATAGTTCTTGCAAATAGTTCTTGTGCAAGGTGCAATAGTGAATGTTTCTGATGATCAGACATGAATTACATTTGATGTTTGGTCACAGACGTGAAAGAATTGAAACTCTATGTCAA
The DNA here is from genome assembly GCA_004027295.1 of Dolichotis patagonum. Taxonomy (NCBI): domain Eukaryota; kingdom Metazoa; phylum Chordata; class Mammalia; order Rodentia; family Caviidae; genus Dolichotis; species Dolichotis patagonum. The sequence continues at coordinate 23,094 of PVJX010021176.1, forward strand.
ATGCCATAAAAATATGTGTTCGAATGCTCTGAGGAATGAATAAGTGGATATCGGATGAGTCATCCAGAGGGAATCTTGCAAAGGAAGTGGAGTATGAGGATCGATGACTAGCCAGAAGTCAAGATGCAAAGATGGCAGCTGGCCGGGGAGCAATCTGGACAGGACAGCTGGAAAATTCTTAACAAAGTCGCAGAGGCAGTATGGAGCAGGGTACAAATGGAGAAGCAGTAGTTGTGTTTCAGTTGCATGCAATTAAAGCAAATAGAGTTAAACACAGTGGGTCTGGAGCCCCAGATTAAACTCAAGTAGTCTGGAGTGTTTCTCCCATGATTCCACACTTTAAAGTATCTCAGATGTGTGTCTTAGGACAATTATTCTGCTGTGTGCTTATCAACCTGATTGTAAAATAAGAAAAAGTGCAGTTTGGAAGAGTTACTTTGGGAGGCCAGGAAGTTATTCTGACAGTCAGTGCAGAGTTAATAAAAGTTGCACTAGGCTGAGAAGAGCAGGATTGGAACTGAGGGGTAGGTAAGAGGTAGGAGCTGCCCAGAAGTAGAGAGAAGTGGAAGGGGAGGATAACAGTGAACAGCCACACCTGGGAACTGACCCCATTCTGAGTCAAACAAGGCAAGAGGGTCAGCTGGTGGAAGCTGAGTTCAACCTTGCTGGCGGTGCATGGATATTTGTGTGTCCTCCAAGGAGCAGTTGAAAATGTGAAGCTGCAACTCAGGATATGACCTGCAGTGTAGACTTGGGACCCATCAGCATAAAGGAAGTAGTGGAAGGTGTAGGAGTGGATCTGAATGCAAGGGAGAGTGGAGAATGCAGCTGAGAAGTTGGCCAAGGGTAGGCCTATGGGGGAGAGGTGGTTTATGTTGAGGTGTGGATGGAATGAAATCATCTGGGAGGTCAGGATAGAACCTGGACTCAATGTCATCCAAGTCTGGGCAAGATAAAGTTTGAGGAGTGGAGTGATGGTCATATGCATGGGAGCAGAACAGTAAGAAAGATGAAAATGGGTGCAGGGGAAAGAGGCAAGAAGAGGTCACTGATGACTTTCTCAAGAGTGGGCCTGGAAGCTCAGGTTGCTGGAGTGCATGCTCTTTGTAAGTGTGGGGTTTATATTTGGCCTGTTAAATACTCTATTCTTCCATTTAAAAAAAAACCCAAATGATTATGGTGTGCGTGTGTGTATGTAGAGAAGAGTGACAGAGAGGCAAGAAAGACAGAGAGATATAGTCTCATCACTAGGCCACTATTTATGTAATATGATACAATTATTTAAACAAAAGATACCTTGAGTGCACATTTCACCAATACTAACAACATTTCATTCAGCCAAAACCTAAAATCTCCAGAATTTTACATTAGTCTATCAACAAAATGTCGATCAGAACTGTGTCCTTTAAAGAGATATTTTTCTGCCCTGTTTCAGCGCATGAAACAACAATAGCAACAGAAATCCCAGGTAAGCAGTTCTTGAACTGAACCAATCAGCCTGCCTCAGGAACACATTTTGATCATCACCCGTTTTCTTTGTTTTCAGAACAAAGGCCGAGCTATGATAGCCACTGGCGGGGTGATCACTGGCCTGGCGGCCCTGAAACGACAAGACTCTGCCCGATCCCAGCACCACGTCAACCTCAGCCCCTCTCCTGCTGCCGAGGAGAAGAAACCTGTCCGGAGGCGGCCCCGGGCCGATGTCGTGGTTGTTCGTGGCAAAATCCGGCTTTACTCTCCATCTGGTTTCTTCCTCATTTTAGGAGTGCTGATCTCCATCATAGGGATCGCCATGGCTGTCCTTGGGTATTGGCCCCAAAAAGAACATTTTATCGATGCTGAAACAACCCTGTCGACAAACGAAACCCAGGTCATTCGGAACCAGGGCGGCGTCGTGGTTCACTTCTTCGAGCAGCACTTACATTCTGATAAGATGAAAATGCTCGGCCCTTTCACCATGGGGATCGGCATTTTCATTTTTATCTGTGCGAATGCCATTCTGCATGAAAACCGAGACAAGGAGACCAAAATCATACACATGAGGGACATCTATTCCACGGTCATTGACATCCACACACTGAGAATCAAGGAGCAGAAGCATCTGAATGGCGTCTACTCTGGCTTGATGGGGGAAGCCGAAGTGAAGCAGAATGGGAGCTCCTGCGCTTCCAGGCAGGCTGGAAACACGGTCGCCTCTTTCTCAGGTTTGCGGGGCAGCTTTCGGATGGACAGCTCTGTGGAAGAGGACGAACTCATGCTCAGCGGAAGTAAGAGTCTAGGCCATCTCATGCCCCCTTTGCTCTCCGACAGCTCTGTGTCTGTCTTAGGTCTTTATCCACCTCCTCCCAAGACGACTGATGAGAAGAGCAGTGGCTCTAAGAAATGCGAGACCAAGTCGATTGTGTCTTCCTCCATCAGTGCTTTTACGCTGCCTGTGATCAAACTGAATAACTGTGTGATTGATGAGCCCAGTATAGACAACATCACTGAGGATGCTGATAACCTCAAGGACAGGTCGAGGAATTTGTCCATGGATTCCCTTGTGGTCCCTCTGCCCAACAAGGCTGAATCCTGCCAGCCCGTCAGCATGGGGCTCCCAAGGAATCATTCCATTGGGGAGTCACTGTCCAGTCAATACAAGTCCTCTGTGGCCCTCGGACCTGGGGCTGGACAGCTCTTGTCACCCGGGGCTGCTAGAAGACAGTTTGGATCCAACACATCCTTGCATCTGCTCTCCTCTCACTCCAAATCCCTAGACTTAGACCGGTCCTCCACTCTAACTGTCCAAGCCGAACAGCGGAAACATCCCAGCTGGCCTCGGCTGGATCGGAGCAACAGCAAAGGCTACATGAAGCTGGAGAACAAAGAGGACCCGATGGACAGGCTGCTCGTGCCCCAAACAGCCATCAAAAAGGACTTTACCAATAAGGAGAAGCTGCTTATGATTTCAAGATCGCATAACAACTTGAGTTTTGAACATGACGAGTTTTTGAGTAACAATCTAAAGCGAGGGACCTCTGAAACAAGGTTTTAATGTTTAAAAGATGTCATTTTCCAAGGGTATAGATTTTAAAACTGTTTTCACCAGCGCGTCCATCTTCAGGCATTGGTTGTAACCTTTCTAAAACAAATGCTCTCTGGGTTACTAGGACTGGCTGCCTCATTCTGTAAAGGGAATGGTTGTATGTTTAGGCTGTGATTCTGTTTTTCCATCTTTGGAAAGCATGATCTCTTTTTTTCCTATGTGAATACAAAAATGTTTGCATTGCAATTAAAACTTTGCTTTACTTTTAGGTTTTCCCATTGGCTGTAATAGTCAGAGAATGAAAAATTCATTAGGGAAAACATAGGGTACCAAAGTGTGGACTGTGTGTACCAAATTCAGTCCAGGTACTCAATATATTTATAAATGAGTGTAAAAGCAATTTTAAAATGCAGTTTTCTAAATAATTGCTTTACTGTTTAATTGGTTACATTACTACTGTAAAGGAGAAAGATCTAAATAATGTGAATTGGCCAGGTTGGTTTAGTTCTATGTGAACTCAGTAATAAGGATTGGTCACGGTGTTTGTGTTACTATGAGCTCTAGTTAGATAGTATTTTTTTCAACATGAGTTTTGTTTTAGTGAGTTTTTTTTAAACCAAGAAACCATGAAGTCAAGAGCATAGCTTAGAATGCCAGACATATTTAATGGATCAATATTTTTAAAAATCCACTTACTATAACTTTAGATATTCAGAATTATAATTTCTTGAAAACTTAAAAATGATTGAGCCAATGTAGTTTGTAGAAATGCTATTTTAAAGTCATTATATGCTGGAAGAAAATGTTGATTAATGGGTGAAGACACATTTTATGCTGGTTAATAGTAGTTTGTCTCAATACTTTCTTCCAGTCATCTGTTACCATCCCAAAGTCCACTTATCCCCACTCTTTATTTCCCTTCAATAGGCTTAGATCCTATTATTTGGAAAATAGTGGGCTGCTCTTGACATTTCTTCTTATCTTTTCATACCACCAGAAAGTGTAGTCCCTGCTGAACTGCCTGGAAATTAACCTTGTGCTAGAAAGCCTTATGCCTACCCCCAAAGACTTGTGGTATAATACACTTAGAATTGTAGTTTTCACTTATTGGAGATACTGGATACTAAAATGGATACATCCACTAGAAACTGTCATGTGTTCCATTAAGGTAACATATTTTTGAGAATCGGTGAGTGTGTTACTCAGGAAATATCACGAGTCTTTCCCAAAGCCTAAACATCTCTGAACATCAGCAGTGCAGGAATGGGAGAGCGGAAGGAAGATACATGAAGCTCCCCACAGTTCTACCCTGTGATACCAACATGAGCTTCCCTTGGCTGCTTGTGCTACTTATTAGAACATCAAGCCTGTGTACCGTAATAGAGTGGGCTCAGTATTTTACTATGAAGCATTTAATAAAAATCTCTTGTTAATAGAATTTTCTGTTCTTCATACTTTTGCTGTTATTTTTTAAACTAAATGTGCGGTTCTGCTTACAGTACTGCGTTTCAGACTTTCAGATACCTTTCACTGAGGGTCTTCACACTCCACTGTCTGTATTTGAAGCCTTGGCTTTTATATTTGTTTTTTAATTTTTTATTATTTTGAAGGTAGTAAAATACAGCAGAACAAGTCGGAACAAAGCCAGTTGAGACAGTGTAGTGAAATTGGTACAGATCTTCACAGCAGGTTACCAGGATAACAGTAATAGGTACCATAGTATATCTCATTATCTTCACAACAATTGTTCTTTAAATCAGGTATAGAAAAATCAAAGGAGATACAGAACATTATAGAACTTATCAAAACAGAATATTGAATAGAGCAGTACCATTAATCAGAACAAAGCAAAACAGTGATGAAAATGTTTGCCTTCAAAGACATGGTAGAAGGATTATACCCCTTATTTACTATATTGCTTATGGTCAACCTCCCAAACTATGCTCAGATCTCTGGCTCACACTTGCTAATGGGGGGAGGGGATGGGATGTTTGATTCTCAGCTTGTTCGCCAGTAGGCCCACAGCTGCTTACCAGGGAGGCAAGCTTGTTGCTTGGTTTCCTGGTGCCCTAAGTTCCAGCATGGTGCAGATCTCAGGAGACACTGGTGGTTCTCACCCTGGGGCAGCCGCAGCTTGGCAGGCCACAGTCGCTAACCAGTGGGGTGAGCTGATTGCTTGCTTTCCCAGTGCCTTTGGCTTTTAAATTTTGCTTATAGGTGAGGTTCAAGAACTAGATCTAGTCACTTGTTTTATTGGGATATTTGCATATTTTGCTGACTTTCTGGAAAATAACCCAACACAGCATTCACCAAATGTCAGCTACACTCCCAGGTTTGAAAACAGTGGCTCTCACCACCCATCATGTGACAGATGACTCAGACTGTGTCATTTGCTCAGTGTTCCCCCAAAAGAACTCTAAAAATTTGAAGAGGATTAAGCAGCATGGGTCTAGGAAGATTCAAGTAAAGAAGTTGGGGGCTTGGAGCAGTGGTTCCTACTCAATCTGTCTTCATCAAAAAGCCTGAGTTTTTATTTATCAAACAATCAACTTTCTTATTAAGTGATCTTATTAAGTGATCAAAATCCTAAATGGCTAATTAAAAGTGTCAGATTAACGAGAGACAGCTTGTGCTACTATATTGATTTAGTATAATTCCACCTGAAAGGGGAAAAAAATGAAAGTTAAAGTTTTGGTTAGACCACCTTTTTGAGGACTTTACTTTAGGTTTTTATGAATATTGAAAATTATTTCAGAAACTTTATAGCTTCCTCTGGGAGACTCCAGGAATTTAGAACATGTGCCAGCTGCCTTCCATGCCAGCAATGTTTAAAGGCCCATAGTTCATCTGGGGTGGGTGTTTGCTAGGTCTGCAGTAATGAAATACCAGTCTGTGTGGTTTACTTTTTCACCACTCTGGAAGCTACAGAACCTAGACCAAGGTGTCATCAGGCTTGGTCTCCTCTGGGAGCTCTTCTTGGCTGGCAGAAGGCTGCCTGTCCCTGTGTCCTCACATGGCCTTTCATCCATGACTCTCCATCGCTGGGCACTCTTTATAGGACACCAGCTATCGTGGATAAGGGTCCTCTCATAGGACTCACTTAGCTTTAATGACCTCTTTAAAGAGCCTGTCTCCAATTGTGGTCACCCTCTGAGGGACAAGAGGTTGGGACTTTACCATAGGAATTTTAGAGGGGCACAGTGCAGCCTGTGATGTCACATGATCAAGTGACACCTTAGACCACTGTAGGTGGGAGGCACCATATTCCTCCAATGGCTCTTCCTTCTCTGTTATGTAGCCTTGAGCATGTCGTTTAATTTCACAATTTCAATTTATTTCTTATCTTAAGGAAGATCTTGGATTCCTCAACTGTGACACGAGGTGGGAAACAAAAATGAAAACATAAACTACCAAGTACTTCCTAAGCCTAGAAGTCCAAAGTCTCCTTGTGCTCTCAGATGAAGATCCACTGCCTGTCAGTGTCTCTTTGTAGCAGAAACTGCATGACAGGACAGTGGCCAACCTCGTAGGCGATGAAACCAAATTCTGTGGGTATAAATCCCAGATCTGCTATTTTGGTTGAATGGCCTCGGGCATGGTGGTGACCTGCCGAATGTGCTGAGAGACTCTGCAGCAGTCCTTTCAGGGGGTACCAAGACATTCCTGCCCTGTTCCTAGGACTAGAAATTAAATGAGTTGATGCCTGCAGAGGGCCCAAAATGGTGCGATGGTAGGCACACAGCAAACATTACCATGGAAATGCTGTTACTATCTGAAAGTGTCACTGGCAAGCTTTCCCAACTTTGACCCCGGCCAAACTTCCCTGACTGTGTCACTTGTAGTAGAATGAATAATGGCCCCTGAAACATGTGCATCTCTCAACCCTTGGAGCACATGAATGCTGCCTTGTATGGCAAAGTAGGCTTGCAACTGTGGTGACATTCAGGATCTTGCAATAGGGAGAGGATCTCAGCTAACTCACTCAGGTGAGCCCAGTTAATCACAAGGATGCTGATGAGAGGGAGACAGAGCAGAAACTGACCACAAGGGCGGCAGTGTGACCAGAGAGAAATGGGAGATATTAACCTCTGACTTCGCAGATGGAGAAAGTGGCCATGAGTCAAGAGATAGAAACTCTACTAACTGGAGACTGAACTGCCTCTCAGCCTCTCGAGGAATCAGTACCAACCCTGCTGATACCGTGACTTTAACCCAGTGAAACAGATCTGGGCTTTAGACTCCTAAAACTGTAAGAGAGTAAGTGTTGTTTTAATTCATTAACTCTGTGGTAATTTGATACAGCAACTGTAAAAATCTAATACAAGACGTGATCAAAATATGTGATGAATGTGTTGATCTTTAAGGTTTAAAGATCACTACAGTGATGGACACTGTTATTAATCCCTATCAAAACACTCCCCCCTCATTTGGGACACATTTATCGCACTGTTCTTGCCACTTTCAGAAGCATTTCTGAAGTTCTCTTTTTCATGTCTTTTTGAGTGTGATGATAAACAATGTGGTGAATGCTGTTGCTGCGTGCCCTCCAGTAAAAAGACAGGTTCTTAAAAACCTTCTTGTGTCATCAACCACCTCATTCACTGGACTTTTCACCATGCAATGTCTGGATCTTCCCTAAAGTCAAAATGGCTGTGAAAGGTATTTTGAATCATTTCAGGAGATGGAGGCAGCCAGGACATCACAACTAAGGACATCCACTAAATAGGACTTCCAGGACTGCGTCAGAAAGTGGCCAGAGTGACGGAACGTGGTCTGAAGTGAGGGTAGAATGCTGAGGGGTGTTAATAGCAGTGCATCTTTGATGGGCTGTTTGCAGAATGCAAACCTTTGCCATATATTTCCATCATACCCTGGACATCTCTGTCCAGAGGGGCTTCTTCAGAACACTGAACCAACCTTCGGGCGGGGTCGAAGGCGTCCTCAGTGGGAGATGGGACACGACCTCAACTATCCTGCCGATCAACTGTCAATTTATTTTTACACTGATAATTTCTTCATAGCACTGACCATCTTAATGTAAGTATCATAATTTTTTAACAGTATAATTTCTCTGAAGCAAGAAATGTTAATTTTTGAGAGACAGTAAAATATGTAAAACCCTATGTTTGATTTAAGAACAGCCATTGATTATAAAACCTCTTAGGCTCAGATATGTGCTTCCAGCTACATAATTTAGAGGAAACAATGGTAATTTAAGTAAAAAAAACAAAAACAAAAACAAAAAATCGTTTTTTAAGCACAATTTTGTATCCTGATGGATATACTAGCACTTAACAGTGTGCTAGGTAAAGATAAATCTTGAGCTAACTTGTTTTAGCAACTCAAAAATAACCTTTTAAACCCACCACAGAAATATATATATATATATATATATCATGCATGACTCAAAGAAAATAATATTTTTTAAAAGTAAAAGAAAAGATCTGTCAGTCTACAAATACATCTCTTAAAACATTTAAATATTACTGAGGAGCAAGGATCACGTTTGAGCCCAACTCAGACAACTTAGCAACTTAAAAGCATCTTGTCTCAACATAAAAAAGGGGTTGGAGACGTAGCTGAGTGCCAAGGTCCTGGGTTTAATCCTTAGTACTAAGGAATAAATAAACATTCAAGGCTAAGCTTGGCTGGTGTCTTAGTTACTTTTCACTAGTTGCTGAGACAAAATACCTGATGCCCAAAGTTGGGAAAGGACAGGTTTATTTCTTACAGTTTTTGGAGGTTTCAGTCCATACTCAGTTGGCTCCAAGGCAGGGAGGCATGGCGGGGCCGCAGTTCATGGCAGCTGCAAACAGCAAGGTGGAAACAGGCAAGAGAGAGACACACCTTCTTCCTGCCATTACATCACATCCTGGCTCCACCCCCAGGCTGGTGTAGCACTGACACCACCAATCGAAGCACTAGACAATGAACCAATCACAAATGCACAATGCAAATACATGAGGCCTGGGGCCACCAACATAAACCATGACAGCTTGTGATATACCCACCCTTATGATTGATTGTGCAAAGATCTTAAATTTTCTCCAGTACTGCTTGTGAGAGTAGGGCATGGATTATTCTGTCGTTTACTTTCAATGAATTTCAGTGTTACCCCGCATTCCTTCTATGCAGT
>PVJX010021177.1:0-32279 GCA_004027295.1 Dolichotis patagonum
AAAAAAAAATAAAATATAAAAAAAAAAAAGAAATGATTCTGGTAAGAATGAGGGGAAAGTAAGAGAGTTGATGGACTAGATAATAAAAACAAATCCTCTGCTTAAAAAGCCTGGGTCAAAAAGGAGCCAGAAGGTTTAGCTTTGATTTAAAAACTTTGTCAAATGTAAGTCGTCAAAAGTATCACTTCCAGTATCGATGGCTTGGAATCCAGAGATAGAGCATGCCCATGTGCTTTAAGGCATCGAGATTCCCTTGGAAGCTGACAGTTTCCAAGAGTGTGGGTGACGGTGGAGGTGGTTCTCAGTCTCCTGTTCTCATCAGACCCTCGTCTCTTTGAATCACAAGAACACACAACAGGGCAGCTTCGGTTTCTTAGACATTTGCAAAACCCACATTCCATGTCTTAAACTCCTTGCTTCTCAGAAATTGGAAAAGCCTAAATTTTCATTGAGCATTCATTTAGTCCCCATTGTGCTGTATGTGCTTCTAGTTTATTGGCTCTGAGCAAATACTTTATGGAGGTGGTATTTAGGGCCTCTGGCAGCTTGTGGCCTTGGCTTATGAGGCTTTGCAGCTCAGTTATGGCAGGAAGATCTGAGTGGATGGCAGCAGGAGGTCTGAAAACCTCCCTTCTCAATGTGGAGACATCTATACTATTTTACACAGTAAGGACTCATTGAGGAGAGGTATTTGGGGACAGAGGTAATCAGACAAGTGGTGTGATACTAAAGCCACTAAACTGTCTTTTTCTTTACACAGGCAATGGGACTGTTATGGCTTGTGTTTAGATGTCTCTCCCTAGTCCTCATGCAGTCAATAGGTGGAGCAGTGTGTGATGGATTCATTGTGCGATGCTAGGATTAAGGGTTGGTGATTACTAAATCAGTCCACTGACTGGTTTGGCACTACCTAATCCTAGTAACCTGGATACAATATAAGGGGCAGAAAGATGCATATCTTGTCTCTTGCTTGTTTTGCTACTTTTTGCCAACCATGAACTGTTTGTCTTCTGCAATGCCTGTCTGCCACGCCGCCTTGCCTTGGAGCCAGCTGATTATGACTGAAAGCTCTACAAACTGTGAGCTAAATAGAGCCCACAGTCCCTTTAACCCTAGGTGTTGGGTATTTTGTCTCAGCAATGACAGAAAAGTAACTAAAACAGGGACCATCTCATTAATCACATGCTGCCGCCCATGATGCAAAAACCGGTAGGGAGCTGGTAGCTGTGAGGGAGGCAAGAGGAAACTCTCATTAAGGTGCTGCTCTGTGTGTTTCATAGTGGGTGATGGAAAACACAGCCTTGGATAAGGAACTATGTTCTTTCTAGTAGTCACTTTGGTTAATGTGTTGATTAAGCCTGCCAAGTGTGTACGGTCTACTGTAGCTTAGAGTTGGGAAGTATCACAGTGATAAGCAGTTAACTCTGACCTGGAAAAAGGCAGGAGACACAGTGGTCACCCAAAGTAACCAGACAGTATCTGCTAAAATACATGAGTTCCTCCCCAGGCTAGAATCCAAGAGCCCTGTCTTAGGGGGACTATTTCCCACTACAGCGATTAAGTGGGGTCAGAAACAACTGGCGTCATTTTTTTTCCCACAGCACAAACCACACACCATCTGGTAGCTTTGATACATCTTGTTTTCTATTCTGCAAAATAAAGATAATATCTCACTTATAGCTCTGTGGTTAGGGAATTAGCACATATAAGAAATTTAGCATAATTTCCAGCATGTCAGAGGCAGCCAATACTGTGAATATTTATGTTCAAGCTGGTATTTTGACTGCTTCAGAACTCTCTGTTCTCTCCATCTCCTCACACACCATTCTATTCTTTCCTCCATAGCCTTCTAGCTCATCACATTTGCTGCCTTTTTATGGTTGTTGTTTCAAATAAACCACATCTGTCTTTGCATGTGCCATCTCCTGCCAGGACTGGAACCACTGTCATTGCCTAGTTAATTCACTTTCCTTTCAGATCAACTGTAATTTGTTTCAAGACGCTCCTGAAATACGTGGCGTTGGCTGGCTGGCTGCCTCTTTTTTTCAAACTTGCTGGCATTTTACAAGAAGTATTTGTGTGGTGATTGCATTACTGTTTTCTTTCCACTGGATGCTTAGGTCATTGGAAACTCACCATTGCCCACACTAAGCATTCACACAGTAACTCCTGGCTGAAAGAGTCCGTGCCAACTTCTCACTTGGCTCCCTGCAGCACGGGGTGGTCTTGATTCCTCATAGATGAGCCTGCCAAATCAAGCCCGTCACATCTGGGATGGCAGCTGAAGAGGCAGACTAAATAAATGCACAATTCAATTCAAACCTAGTACTGTATATTCTTGAGAGACTGTGATGAGGTTTAGTGAGTTAGTTCCATTTGGCTTTTGAGAATTTTGGCAGGACTCACTAAATTGCGAGCAAGTTTAAATTTTCAATTGCCCCACTGAAAGAAGGATCATTACTTCTCCATTTTTCATTTTCAAACAATAGCGAGGGCACTGAGGTCAGCCTTCTGCCACTGAAAGGGAAAACCACATCACAGGCAAATCATATGCGCCGGTAGACCATGCCCTTTCAGGATTAGTTACAACTGGAAGCTAAAGAAAAATGGATCATTTAGGTAGAAAAGCCCATGTGAATGAAATCCACAGAACCACACTTCTGTAACTGCTTTAAGGGAATTCACATTTAATCAAAATTGAAGACCCTAGCATTTGCCATGAGACTTCTAGCATTTTATCTCATTTTGGTGATTTCTTTTTAATTAGTTGATGGTTCACAGAAATTCTAAAATGCTAAAACTGGGAAACAGAAACAAAAGTGGGAGTTGCAATTCCTTGTGGCAGAATTGTGCTTCTTTCTTGCTTTCAGGCAATTTTGCTAACAAGTAACCTGTAACCTATTTCTGAAGGCTACAAGTAGATAATTATTTGGTCATTTTCATGCTTCAGTTTATAACTCTAATTAGTTCTCCAACTGATATTCTCTAGGCGATGTATAGTCCTACCTCATCATATTTGTGATTCTATTTGGGATCTCCCGTTTTCATTTAAAAGATGAAAAGCTTAATTTGTGTCCCACTTTCCTATATTTTTATGCATTGTCATGTGTTCTTGCCCAGAGTCAGAATGTTTAGTAATTCAGAACTCAAAGGGAACTGAGTAAAAGGCCTGCTACTTTGAAGCAATCTTTTATTTTAATCTTAAATACATGGCAAATGTCAACATAATCTGAGCACACTTTGCAATGCTTTTTGAGGAACAGATGGAGGAACAGAGGTGACTGGTAAAGGGCTTGGCATCAGATAATGCAAAATTCAAATCACACCTCTATTCTTCAGGCAGAGTTTTAGTGTGAGTCTAAAATCTTGATAAAGTCACCTTCCTCTCACAAGTAACCCAAGAATTCAGTAAAAGGATGTTAAGTGTTTAGCACATGCATACTTAGTGTTCTCTGTATCAGCAATGTCTAGTAGAAGTCTAATGTGAACCATGTACTAATCCAAATTCAAGGTAAAAAAAGTGAAATCAGGAAAATCATTTCAAAATGTATAAAACATTGATATATTCTTTTAAAAATACAAACTTTTTGGACTAACCCTATTTTAAATGCGTAGTAGCCATATGTGGCTACTGGCTATCATATTAAGTATCTCTAGAAGGTCAAAACGTTCTCATTTTCTGTCCCTCAATTTCTAGTAATAGTTTAAACCAGTCTTCCATCAAGGTAGGTGTCTGCTGTGAACCAGGAATCTATACTCACAGCTCCTAAATTTGTGAGAAAAGTTGCCAGCACAATGAATGGAAGAGTGGTCAGCTGAATTTTAATTGCCTCAAACACTATGATTCTAAAAGGAAAAATTTATCTCCTTGATATGAAAAGTGGGCAAATTGAAGTGTTATATAGCTGATAAAAGAGGACAATAAACATGCTGTTATTATATTTACTTGCTTTAAATTCGGGATTCTTATACCATTTGAGAAGATCCATGAATGGGCTATGGAGGCATATGAAGCCTCCAACATTATATGCAGTTTGTTCATTTGTAAGTCCATTTCTTTTTCCCTAAAGAGAGAATCCATATTTTCCAGAGAACTCTTAAGTGGGTCTAGGAAATGAATTGTACATTGGTTCCAGCAGATCTCTGGGTACCTGGCACCAGTGTTTCACTTCAGTGACAACAGCAGCTATAAAGTTTCCCCTACCACCGAGGAACATCCTTCAAGTCCAGCGAGGCTTGCACTGTGAGTCACTTGGGAGCTTAGGTGTGTTGGAGAAATGGCAGATTCATGTTTCCTGGCTTATGCTCACTCTAGGGCATCCAGTGGTGAAATGTGTTGATTTTTTGGTCGAGGGCACAGGATTGAGTGCCTCCAAGTTCACTGTGCTGTACATGCTATCTTCCTCCTGAGTATGGGGTGTTCAGAGATGAAGGACCAGATGTTGGGTGCTGAACTCAAGACCCACTTTGGTTAATAATGAACTTCGCCATATTTCCGTGCTGCCCATCTAGGCACCTGCTTCTTGATAGTGATGGTTTTTAAGATCTCTTCCAGGTTTTTTTTTTTTTTTTTAATTTGCTGTGTTAGATTTGAGAAACCTCATTACATTGCAGTTGTTTCTCTGCCTTTTGGTTAAGATCAAATATAGATTACACTGCAAGTTATGACCAAGCATATCTAGATGATAAAGTGATTTAAAAATAAATTGGGATTAAAGGATATAGAATTGGATTTGAATGTGTTATTTTCCTGTACTTTTTTGTAAGGACACAAGTTGACCCCTAAGTCCAGAGGCACATGGGGAAACTTGGGCAGAAACCTCTGCTCAGTTGAGAGGCCATAGCTGTTTAGGTGGGCCATAGCTGTTTAGCGGTTTGCCCCACTTACCTTAAAAAAGAACACACATAGGGAAGAAAGCTATCCCAAATAACGTATTCTTGTATATGCCCTGTGGCAATTTATAGTTCATCTGACTGGTGATTTTCTCTATGCCGTGTTAAGTATGCGGCTGAGCTTATGAGGTTAAGAGTGCTAGGGGTGGGGAGCTGAGCATCTCATCCTGTCTAAGTTGAACTTGGGGAATATTAGGGTACCATGGCCTTAACAGCCTACTGTGCAAAAATGTCACCGTGGAGGTTCATTAGAATATGTAGCAGATGTAATTATCTTAGTATTGCCTAGTTTTGAGAGGTAATGAACAGATATGTTAGTAGCAAAGAATTAGTATTTCAGGGTTTTATTTTCATTAAATCATCTTATTACACATGTGACTGCTAATTGGTCTTAAGATTCTAGCCCCAAAGGGTCTTTGGGAGACAAATCTATGTCTGAGATACCTAAAATACTTTGCCTTCCCAAAATTTCAGTTAAAGTAGCAAGCCACATGTCTGGCATAAAGACAAATGAAAAATGATACCCCCTTCCTAGCTTTTATTTTTTAATATTTATTGTAACTGAAATTGGTGTAAACACTGTAATTGAGGAATGATTTGCAGAAAATCCACTACTTAGGATCCGGGCAGTGACAGTCTGTAGAAGACCAGTTCTGAAGTCTGCCCACCTTGGTGACTCACTATTAAGATTGCCTGATTTGTAGATTCATATTAGAAATGGAAAGAGCTGCTAATTCTTGACAAGCAGTAACGGTTGCAATAAACCAAAGACAATTCATTGTAAACATGACCCTGCCTGATAAACTTGCTCACAACTTTTCTTGTTGGTAGATATCAGGCCAGGTTGCTTGGACCCGTCAGAACATCAGAAGGCAGGATTATATGTTGCACTTGACTTGTTGTTCTTTGCTAGACCTTGGTTTTACATCTGTCATTGGGCTCCAGGCTGAATGAAAAACTGGAGAGATACCTAAAATCCTTCTGAGGTAGAAGGTAATACAGCCAAGGGCAAAAATCAACACTGCAAAAAGCTTTTATTTTATAAGCACCACTGCAAAATGAGGAATCACATTGAAAACATATCAAATAAAAATAATTTATTTTAACTTCATTTAATGTTTGTAACTAATCATGATTTCATGAGCTTGCTTGTGTCTGTACCTTCGAATCTACAAAGCAAAAACTTACTACAATGAACACTTAAAATTCCACAAACCATCTCCACCAAGAACTCTCCTGTACATGCATATTCTTCCAATAGGCTGCAATATTTGCAAACATGCTTTCAACTTCCATAAAGCTGCATGGTATTTTGCTTTCTCTTAAAACCTTTACACTCTCTTGGGAACTTTAATGAGAAAAATGTTAAAATGTGTATTCCAACTCAACACTGCTGGTTTGGTTATGTATTTTAAATCATTAACCACAGAGTTGGGTGGTTTTGAGTTAAAACCTAGACCTACATAATATATTAATGGTCACTCCCATGAAACACATTCAGAGAAGTAACATTATAAAATAGGATTCCATTAAAAATACATACTGGCAGTTGTACTTGTGTTTTAGGCAGGAAAAAAAGTGTGCTTAACCTTTTAAAATACGAATATAGTTTAAACAAATTATTCTGTGAAAGATGCTTAATAAGAGATCTTTTTTCTGAAATTTAAACACTTTATGTAAACGGTAACAAGTAAAAAAGTACAATTGCTATTTGAAAAAAGCTGTTTGCTAATATTGCCTTCCAAGACAGTAAGGGTGTATCTTGCCTCCACTTCACATGGAGTGGTGACACCCTAAGTTGTAGGGGTGGCAAATTTGGACTATAAACATGATGACTGTGTTTATCTTATATACAAAAACTTGCCGCATTGAACGAGGCAGGAATCTCTACCCTAATGGTAGTGGTCTCTCTTATGTACATAATGCAGAAGTGAAAATTATACAGTAGTCACCGATAAGAAGGAATTGTATACTCTAGTGCCGTCGGGGGATTTTGTGCCGTGCGTTAGGAGTTCTTGAATAGTCATCCAATTGTCAAAGATTTTTTTATTCCTCTTCTTCATCATCTTTTTGTGGCTCAGTTCCAGGATGTTCATCTCCTTCCTGTCGTCGGCCCCTTGCTGCTCCTTCAGACAATCCAACCTGCTCTGCATCATGAACTCGCGCCTGCGCCTCTGCTCCTTGGCCTTCACCAGGTGCTGCTTCCGCTCCTCCTTGCTCCAGTAGCGCCCCATCTTCATCTCGCTCACGGCGTCGTCGTCCGTGGTCATGCCGCTGCGCTCCTCGCGGATCTTGAGCGCGCGCTCCCTCAGCAGGCGGTCGCGCACCGGCCTCTTGGTGATGTAGCGCGTGCCGTCGCTGCGGATCTTCACCTTCCACTCCATCCTGGGCTCCGAGGAGTTGGAAGAGGCCAGGTCCTTGCACATGCTCACCAGGCTCATCTGGCTCTGCGCGTACTCCACGGCGGACTTCTGCTGGATCAGCTGCATGTAGCTCTGGTAGTGCTGCGCGTGGGCCGGGATGTGTGCGTGCTTGTACGGGGAGTGCGGGGAGGACGGCAGGTAGGCGCTGCCCAGCTTCGGGCTGCCTACGGGGCTCCTGCTGCTCTCGTTGGCTCTGCGCTCCTTGCTTTCCAGCGGTTGGTTGGGGTCCAGCTCTTTGGACGAAGGGCTATAGTTCGGGGCACCGACCTCGGGGTCTTCGGTGATGGCCAGCAGGTTCTTAGGGCAGGGTCCGTAACCCTCTGCAATTCCCGCGGCCCCAGCCCCTTCACTGCCGGAGCAGCTGAGGCCCTCTGCCGCCCTCCGCAAGGAGTTGTCGGGGGAGATCTCCAGGGTGAGCGGGGTGCTCCGGCAGCTCTCCCCAGTGTTGTAGGCGCTTGAGCTGTCCTTGTCGGACTTCTCAGGCAGCTCGGTGATGTCCGACAGCTCGTGGCGGCGCACGTCCAGGCTGGTGTTGTAGTTGCGGAAGCCGCCGTGGTGCAGCAGCCAGGGCTCGCGGTACTGCTCCCTGAGCTGCTGCATCTTGTGCGCGCGCACGATGCTCAGGCACTCGAGCTCGATGCTGCGCAGCTCCTCGTTGAGCAGCTCCAGTTCCTTGTCCACGCTCTCGGGGTCACTCCTGGTGGCGTCCAGAGCGCTGCTCGGGTAGTAGAGGCTGTAGGGGCTGGTGCTCTTCACCTGGCACTTGAGCTCCAGCAGCTCGCGGAAGCGCTCGCACTCGTCCACCGGGATGCCCAGGTAGTCCACGTCGGTGCAGTCGGCCGAGACAAAGGACTCATTGCTGAAGGGCAGGTCTCCGCTGCCCAGCGTGTCCTGGCTGCATGTGAGCTTCCTCTGGCCTGCCAGCGGGTTGGTGGATGCCGTGGCATCGTCCGCGTTGTTCTCCTGCTCTGAGCTCTCCTCGTTGCGGGTGCTCTCATCGGTCCGCCCCACACCGCTGTCCTTCTCATGCTGGTTAGACAGGATGGTGGCTGTGTCTGTGGTCCCACCGTCTTCCTCGTGCTTCTTCTGTAAAAGAGAAAATGACGGGTCAGGGTGAGGGGAGCCCGAGAAGCAAGTGCCCATGCCTGACCTTTCTGGGTGGGAAGGAAAACTTGCTAGGGCAGAGGAATAACATCTGAGGGCAGAGCAAGGAAGGTCCTGGGCCTGGGAATTGGCCAGCTCGACTACTGTCTATCCAGGTACCCTAACCTGAGCAGCCTCTTACCCTTGTTCTTATACTCCCCCTCCCTTCAGCAAAACGGGGACAATGATGGTCATCTCAATGAATGAGTCTGTGAACCAGTACGCAGGGAGTAGGAAGCATAAAAAGCTCTTCTACAAGGATCCAATGAATGGGCAGCTGTGACTGTGACAATGGTAGTGGAACAGGAGGGAACTACAGGGCCCTCAGAAGCTCAGGTTAAAAAGAGGCAAATGCCGTACTTTTAAAAACAGGACTTAATTTTCTCTCATCTATGTCAACGCTGGACTTGTGTTTTCCTAACACAGGGTCAGTTATTGTTCAGCCTTAAAAGCCTGGCCAGGGAGACTCTCAGCTTGCATCTCCCTCTGGCTCCAATAGAAAAGCACTTAAGTTGTTTCACCATCTTCCAGGTGGGTGAGCTTCTGATGGACTTGAGCATCACGGAGAGAGATGGAGGGGGCAGAGCTACCTCAGCGCAGCAGGGTGCAGGCTGCGGCCAGCCCTGGGTGTTACCTGCTGGAGCACGCTGGCTGTGAACTGCATGGCCTGGTGATGCTGCTCCTCTAGCATGTCCACGTGTAGGTCATCGAGAAAGTCATTCCTGTCATCGTCCATCCAGCCCTCGTCCAGCTGCCGGGGAGCAGGAGCCAAAACATATCTTAGGGGAGTCTACTTATCCTCTCCCAGTTCCTCTCTAGGAAGGATATCACCTGGGAGAAAACTATTTCTAGGGTTTCCTTCAGGTGTCTTCAAAAGGCAACTTGCTCATTATTGTGTATAGGTCAGAAAACTCTCTCATCCTCATATTAAAGAGACTCTGACCTTATGCCATGGCAGGCAAGTGTCTAGTGTCACTTGTGCAGTACAGTCATATAGATCTGGCTATGCCTCTGCTTACTGGCCCTCATAAAGTTCAGCAGACCCCCAAGAGAAACCGTGGTCAATGTAGAAAAGAGTTCTTTTTATTATTTGGCAGTGCTGGGGATAAAACCTAGGGCCACATGTATGTTAGGCAAGTGTTCTACCAATCAGTCACATCCAAGACCTGGAAAGAATTCTGACCAGAACAGTGTGATAAATAGCTCTTTGGTGTGGGCAAGGATATAACATTTTTTATCAAATATTTTTAAAAATCTGAGATTAAAGTTTTGGTAAGTCACCAAATTTCCTAAGCTGGGATTGAATTTACAGTGCTCCTGCCTCAGCCTCCCAGAGTGCTGGGACTACATGAATACGCCACTATGCCTGCTAGACATCAATTTTATAAGGCCTTTATTCTTTTTGCCCTTCAAAGAGAAGGCAGACTATTTGGGAGATGGTAGACCCATGGATTATAGATTGCCATCTTGTGTTATTAAAAAATAGTTTAATGAAACATAATCATGTCCCTTTATGTATCGTATAAGGTTGATTTGGAACCAAAGTAACAGAGTCCAATAGCTGCCATGGAGACAAGTGAGATGCTTATTATCTTGGCCCTTTTAAGAAAAATCCAGGTGATCATGATGCTACCATCTGTAATGAGTCACACACCCTTAGTGTCATACACCTGGATTATTTTTCATCTGTGTTTTCTACCTAAGGAGATTTTCATTTCCTGGAGAGTTTGTCATTCACAGTGGTTTCTGAATCAGATCACGCAGGCCTATCATCCTCCACCAAGGATTCTGTGGTTAACTCTGGAGCTTCTGGGGTATCATTGTCCAGGAAAGAATGGCCAGTGTGTCCTGCACAGGGTTGGGCAATGAGTGGGTAACCACTACGTATTAGTTATTCTTTACCAGTCAACATTTCTAGTTCACCCTCTGCTATTTCAAGTGGGACCTGCAAAGATACAGATAGACCCTGCAAAGTCAAATGCCTTGGCATTTATGTCCCAGGCTGTGTTTTCCATGCTGTTACCTTTCCTTTCCTTCATTAAGATCCCTGCATTAATGATCCTGCTGAGCCGGCAATGGAGTTGCCAGGGTGGGTGCCAGCATCACCCTTAAGTAGTTAAATCATCAAATGGCTTCTGAGTCACTGCAAGTTCAATTACCCTTCCAGGATACAAAGCGGCTTCAAGTTCAGATTCCATTCTCCAGCAGTGCTCTGCAAGGGTGCCGACTGGGGATTTGATTTTAGAAATAACAGATGTAGTTTCAAAACAGACTCACCTGGAGTTCAGGCCTTGCAATCAGCAGTGAAAAGTTCTTATTTTCTTCACTGGTCAAAAGAGCCACAGCCTCTTCGCGGTTCTGTACCTCTATCCCATTAATCTAAGGGGGACAAAGGTGGGTAGACAATAGCACGATGAGATTGTGCAAAACATTCTATCATATTTCAGGCCTATATCTGTCACCCACTCAGGGCCGGGAAATAGAACTTTGCTGTAGCTGAAAAGGAATGCTGATTTTAGGAAGGAAAACCCTTGCTCAGGCTGATGTAATTTTTCTGATCTCTGAGAGAGTCCCACTGTGTATGTAGCTCACGAGCTGATTGTGACACAGAGTACTCCAGAAGATGACAATGAGAAAAATGCTACTGTTGTGCAGAGGGCACACTAAGCAATTTAATCAGACATCACACTCAGGCAACAGTATAAATGGAATGTACAGAAGCATTAGTACAGCTATTTTCAGATAATATAGGGGGAAAAAGCCACAACGGGTCTCATGAAAACATCAGGGAGATGGAGGGCAGAGCAAGAAATGCAATTAGACATGGTGCTTTGTGTTGCCAGTTTGACACTTTGACTTCTTTATGGTGTACTGGAGGTTAAGCAGATAACTTTCATGTGGGAATTCTGCTCAACATGTTCCAGCAACATGGTGTTCTCAAAGTCTTAGTCTCAGGGCTGATGGGTCCTTCCAGGGATGTCACAATGGCCCCACTGGCTTGGCAGTTGAACTGCCCACCTGATTTTGCCACCATATATGGCAGGGAACCAAGAGGTATCTCCAGGGGATACTACTTGTTGACATATGTTGCCCCTCACCATAGGAAATAGTAATGACGTGATACAATGGAGGATTACAGCTGCAGCCCAAGTGGGTCTGTAAGGTGTCTCTTAGTACATTCCTTCTCAGTTGTAAGAAACTAATGGAAAACTATGGCACCATCGTCAACAACAATAAAAAGACCCTCTGACCCTGTACGAGTGAAGACATGGGTCACTTTCCCAGGGAGGAACCTCAAACATCGGAGGTTCTGGCTTCAGGCTGGGCAAACAGAATAAGCACAGGAAGAAGGAAATCAACATTATGCATGGTGATGTATGTAACAAGAAACATGAACACAGCAGATTAGAAACAAAGTACAAGTGAGAAGAAACAGGAAGTTAAGCCTTGTGGGGTGCAATAAAGTGAAGCATCTCAATTTCTGAGCAATTCTATCCAAAAGAGAAATAAAATGGTCCCATCCTGTCTTGAAAGAACAACAGTGCTCAAGGTAAAGATGCTCCTGATAGAACTGATAGATTTCATGGCATGGCTAAACATTGTTCTGAAATTTTGAGACTTCTCAATCAATTCTGCTACATTTTCCAATAATGTTCCCTTTTTAAGGACAAGCTCCACCTTGAGGTGCTTAGTCCTAGATGAATCTTTCAGGGAAATCTGATCTCAGTGAGACTGTGTCTTTGGCACCCCCAGAATGAACAGACATGAGGTGCGCTGGCTCATCTTCTGCAAGGCTGTCTTTCCAACGGCAGCTTTGAGGCAGTTTGCTTGTGTTCCTATTCCCTGTGCATCTGTTTCTCCTGTCCCCTCACTCATTAATTTATGTGGCCTCGCTGCACCCCTGACACTGTCAGCCCTTTTACGATTTTCCAGCTGTTGTTAGAATGAGTCTGCTGTGTGGTGACTGGGAGTGGACCTACCTGGATGATGCGGTCTCCTTCACGGATGCGTCCGTCCTTGGCTGCAATGCTGTTAGGGTCAATCTGAAACACACGGCAGACATCTCAGCATGAACTCAGACACACGAGAAAATAAACAGCACTTTCCAAAGGTCACGTCAAGCACGAAAGTCATGCTCATCCTGGTGTTTCCGCTTTGCACAGATATAAACAAGATGCAGTTTTGTGCAAAAACAGACAAGCTTCTATGTACTTTCAAACCCTTTCCAGGGCTTGTTCTTAGGTCACTTGCTGGCAGCTTTGCTACACAGCCCTGTGCAGAAGACACAGCTGGTTCTTTCTGGTGTGCACAGTATTTAAAATCCATTCAGTGCTGCAGAATGAATTTAAGGGTACTCATTGTCATGTTGACCAGCATCCATGCCTTATTTCATACCAAATACTTAAATTTAGAATAATACCCATAAAAATAATTGAGACGATGAGAATGGGAGGAACATACTACAATACAATCACGTAAAACAGAAAGCTTAGTAGGTGATATGCATTCAATGGGATAATAAAATCTGAAAGACCAACGTTCATCCGCGAGAGAGATGGTTTGTTTCCTGACAAAGCTGGGCTTCTGCACTTCCAAGAATGGGTGTGCCTGGCAAAGCATCCATATTGAAAGCAGCTGCTCTGCATTCTCTCTCCAAGGAAGATCAAAACAGCTTTTCTCTATGTACTCTGACAAGTTCATGTAAATTACATCTTACATATGTGAACTCAACTATATACACTGCACTGAGAGAGAGAGAGAAAGAGAGAGAGAGGGAGAAGGAGAGAGAGGGAGAAAGAGAAAGACTTTAAAAGTGTAAGTGATTTCGTCCACCATTCCACTCAATGAACATGAGTTAGGAAATGTGAGCCTGCTGTTCCCTCGGGGTTGAACACACAAAACCATGTAAACAACTCCATTTTATGGTTGATTTGCGGCTCCTCAAGGGTAATTTTGCCTTATGTACCAACAGTAAAGATGTGATACCATGGGTGTGATGAAGGGGACAAAGTAATTTGTCTGTGTTTTCACAAAAATGAACTAGATTTAGGGTGAGGACATATACAAGGAAAAACAAAACCCCCAACATTTTTGGTGTTGATATGCTAGTTTTAAAAATATAGCTTTTGTACCTCACTTATATAAATCCCAATGTCATCCTCGTCATCCGTCCGGTAGCACACGGTGAGGCCCAGCTTGTCCTGGCTGCTTAGTCTGTAGAGATCCACTTCCTGAACAAAGAGAGGTGGCCGGTGAGACTCCAGCAGGCAGCAAGACCCGGAAGCATGTCAAGTGCTTGAAAAATTTTTTGTTTAGATGATGAAGTGGATTTCTTTGCATTCAACTGTGTAGAGCCAGTTAACTTACTAAACAAAAAGTGATTATGGACATGGGATCAATGCCTGGGGCATTTCTGACCTTTCAGTCAATATAAAGTCATTTTGAAAATAGTTATTCTATTGATCCTCCCAAAGAAAAATTACCCATATTTCACTCAGTGTCAAGACCTCAGGGGTAGGGGTTTTAAGAAGCATTCTTTTACTGTCTGCCATCAACAAGAATATTTCCATACCCTACACCATCCAGGCATTTTGGTACAAATGTTTCTAGGGTATTCTGTAAGATAATTTCACTTTGCATTCCCTTAATAGTCACAGTCACAGAATTTGCAAACAGATTACACATAAATTGATCCAAGAAAGCAGAGTAACACAATAGTATGCAATTAATGTTTTCCACAACAGCTGTGATATTTACAGTGGAGAAATTAGTTTTAACTGCTATTATTGCAAATTAAGTAAGATAAAAGCAAAGTGAGCCCAAATGCGGAACATGCAGGACAGGGAATGCTATTGTGTTAATTAGTTTGCACTTCACAATGAGGGAAGAACTTTGAATGAAGGGACATTCTGAGTCCCCTAGAGTGTTAATGGGCCAAGTCATCCCACCCCCTAGTCTGTGATGTTTTGTGAAAGTTTCTGAAGTCATCAGCTGCAGGTCTATTTGAAGGGCTGCTTGAGAAGTAATCTCAAAGATCTATTGGCATCAATTTTACAGTTTCATATGCTTGCCAACTAGAAGGATGGACAGGCTTTGAGGCAGGGTCTTCCTGTCTCTGGGGACCATTTTCAAGTAGCCCTCTCCAGGAGGATGCAGTCCTCTTTGCAGAAAAATTCACAGTAATTACATACAGGTATTTCTTGGGTCCTCCACCATGAAAGGCAGGGTATCCAATGCCATGGACACTTTCCAAGGAGGAAAACAGAAGGTGAAAAGGCCAGTGTGGTCAAAGCCCAATATGAAAGGAAGGAAGAGGTAGGCTGAGTGGAACAGGTGGAGCTCCATACACCAGCCTAGGAGCGTAGCTTACAGCCCAACATCACTGGATGGGTCAGAAGGTTCTAAGTGATGACTGCTATGGTCTGGTTGGCTTTTAGCCATCTCCATGGCTGATCTATGGTGTACAATGTGATGAAGGGTTAGGGGTGTGCAGACAGGGATGCCTGTATGTCTCCTGACTCTTGCCTTTTTCTGTAAGGTTGATCATGGGCTTGCTGTCATTTTCATCTCTAGAGTCACTTGGGGGAGACACATGAGCTTTGAGCACAGTGCTTGGCCCAAAGAAAGCCCACAGTAAGCGGTAGTGTAATAATTATGTACACATATATTTATCTGTGGTTACCATGAGTTAGGTCTGTGTGTGTAGATAGATTTCATTGTTATCCTCAGTAAGAGGTTTATTTTCTGATCACTGATATGTTAATGACTTCCTAATTATAGCTCTAGCAATATGATAAATTCTTATGACACCCTATTAATTTCTGATACTTTAGTTGTATTACATAGAAATTTCATTCCCCATTTTTGAGAACTATCCTGAGCATGGGTGTTTAAGGGTCATGTTTAACTGCGAGAGCAAACTCTTTGCCAATTCTTTGCAGTAAACAATTTTCATATCACAAGCAGATTGGCCATACATCCTCCTATGTTTCAAGCACATGCCCAGGTATCTCTCTAGGTTTGTGTTTCTTTGAATTTCGATTGAATTTTATTGGTTTTGGCACTAACGATTAGTCTGAGTCAGCAAGATTTCCTATTTGCTGATGTCTTACAAGAGCAGCTCAAATGCTGCCCATGAGCCCTGTGGGGTGCTGCAGGAGCTGAGAATGGGCCCACATGCACCCACAGCAGGGAGAAATCACTGAGAAGAGGGTAGGAAATGAGAAAGATGGTAAATGCTGTGATACTGCTTTGAACAGAATGAAATGTGAGAATATGAGGCATGGTCTCTGTGAGTGACTGGCTGAATGGTAGATATCACTTAAGGAGGCAGAAAAGGTGCCACAGAACTGCTGAGCTTTATTCCAGTACCATCACAAATGGACTTCGTGGTAATGATCAGCTAAATATGGAAAACGGGGGAAGCATTACAAACTTCAGTAGCAGTTGGGTCAACAATGTCACAACAACCAAAGGCATGATAAATAGACTTGTTTCACTGGAAAAGATGCAGACCAGGAATTACTGACTGGTATGTATTTGGGGTCAATTAAATAGTCATTCATGGTAGAAGCACAGATTGGTCAGCAGTTGACTGAAAACACACTGGTCAGCCTGGTCCTTCTGTCTTCTAGCACAGACAGCACAACCCTCTACAATGCATTTTTATATCTGAGGGCTCTATTTTCAAGCCCCAGAAAGCAAAAAAAATCTGGAAATCATGGCTTGGAAGAGACCTCCATAATGTCCTATGAGTATTCAAGCAGAAAAAAGAAAACCTCATAAGGAATATGACAGCTGACACCTTGTTATGCAGAAAAGGGTTGGATTTGGCCTCATACCAAAAAGGCAGGTGTTGATAAAACAAGTTGATTTTGATAAAACCCACTTTGTACTTGGTTTTTTTTTGGTCAATATGTTGATTGATAGAGATTTGGAGGACCATTAAGGTATAAAGTTGATGTTAGTTCATACACTACTGGGTGTATACTGCTTTTTTGGGGGTGGGTTACACTTCTTGTCTTGTCCTTGTTCTTTCTCAGTCTTCCAATTTCCTCTAATCATCTGTGTTCCTTTTCTAATCAAGGAGAAAACTTTCTTAGATGAAATTTGGGGCTGAAACAGAAAATATCCCAAAACATTTACTGATTTAAAATATTTTCATCTGAATCATGGATCATTAAACCAAGGACCACTTATGCATTCTCAAACACTTTATATGCTTTCATTAACCCCACATGTGGTTAGAAAATTAATACAAGTTGAGCATGCTGAACCATAAATGTTCTAAAATCTGCAACTTTTGAGCACTAATACAATGTCACAAGTGGAAAATTCCACACCTGACCTTATGTGATGGCAGTTAAAACATAGGAGAACTGAAAATAATGTATTTTTGGGCTAAGCTATTTATGAAACATATCTTGAGGATACAAAAATTCATATATCTCTTTTCCATTGCTACTCAGTTGCAGTGAAGAAAATCTTTAGGACTTGATCTTTGAAATAGATATGAACAGCAGAGTCATTCTAATTCAGGATGGTACTCAGGGCAGTTTTCCATCTTGGAAGTGGTCTATTTTTTTTTAAAAGAATGAGGGCTCTTGGATGAAACAGTGTTAGTGAAGCATAGTATCAAGTAATAAGCAGAGGGCATTCTGGAGTTTAGGAAGGTATTTGGCATTGACGTTGGTTGGATATGACTGGGTGGGCTGTAATATTTTCTTGCTTTACCTGAACCTTATGAACTTGAAACAAAAGCCAGAAAAGTGTCATTTAGAAGGCAAGGGCACAATTTGAGTCCCATTCAGTGTCTCCAGAATGGTTCAACATCTCAGAAGAAGCTGGCTGATAATGTTAAGCACATGGTACTAGGCTTCTAGGAGCTCTTCGGAAGCAGAAATGTAAGAGCTATCATCGTATTTGAATTTGTTCCAATTCATGTTTACTCTGGTTGGGAAATGAGAGTAAGGCATTGTCTATTGTCTGCGATGGTGCTCAACAAAGCTGAATGAATGAGCTGGAGATTTTAGAACACAATCAAGGTCTGTATGAAAAATGACCCTGGTTTTGTCATTTATGAGCAATGTGACCTGGGAAAACTCCCCCCCCCCCAAAAAAAATAGCTTTACTACTGAGATGAGAGTGATGATATGCCAAGTTCAATAGCCAGGGTGAAATCTGCTTCTTGTTATTCTCCAAGGCTTGGGACTCCATTTGTATATGTTGAAAATCACTTAATTTTAACAAATGTCTTACCCATTCTGCAGTTTTAAAACAAGGCCCGATATTTGGAAACTCAGTGGGAATGAAATTCCTTGAATTTACAGGGTGGTTTATAAATTTTTAACATTTCTTTCTGCCTTTGATCCAGCCTTACACAGTTGAGCATATCGCTGAAAACATAGAGGTTATCAATACATATCTGTCTGTGATGATGGAGATAAGATTTCAAAGAAGACCATTAATCAAACTGCTATGAATAATGCATTAGCATTATCTGGATTACAGCTACCCCCATTGCTGGTATCCTGTTGCTTACTGGGCTAGATGGACTGTTTGATAAAAATGAACAGCTAAACCTGACATTTTAGATGAAACTGACATGATATTCCAATTAAGAATATTAAGCGAGCTATTCCATGTTGGCAATTTAGGCTCTCTGTTTCAGCATCAGCCACTTTAATCAAGGGGGATGGCAACATAAATCCGCATGGTTTACCCACCTCCAAGAAGCCGGGCCACTGACACATTACTGGTCCAGGATCTCTGTGCATATTTTTGAATGATCTCAAGTTTATACATGGGATATAATCCCATGAGATATAATCATGTCTCTAAAAAGACTGAATTTTCCATTAAGGACCTTAAATTTGAAATACAGTAGCAAAGCAGTCCTTCTTTCCTTCAGTGAATATTTAGGTACCCAAACACTGGGTTCTTCTTACATGGCAGACACTGTTTAAGCACAAAAATGAAAGAGCCTAGCTCTCTTGGAGCTTGCTATATAGCTGTGGAGAGAGACAGTAAGTCGATAATCACGGTGTGGGCATGGAAAGTGGCTGAGGAAGTGTTTCTGTAGAAAACTGTGCTCCACACAAATCTAGGGAAAATGCCATGCAGGCTGAGATTAGGTGCATGTGTGAAAGTTCCATTTTGTATATTCCAGCATGTTGGTTCCATGTTCCAGCATGTTGGAGACCACTACAAAGCGGCTTTGAGCAGGATTTAAAATTATCTAATTAGCTTTCTATGTTATCCGTGAGTCTGTCCTAGGCCTCGGCCCCTTGCCTGGTGACGGGAGCTGATTCATAGTAAGTGAACCTCCATGAATCACTGGTCCTGGCTGAGGCCTGCAGTAGCCTGTGAGGCCAGAGATACCTCAAAAGGCAAGACAAGGCCATAGCTGCGGATACTTGGTTAAAAACATCAATTAAATAGATAGAGACTGCAGCTGCAGGAATTACTCCTACAGTCTCACTCCTAGCATGTCTTCATGATAAGATGGTTCTCCTAAATTGATATGATTCTTTACTTGGAGAAGTCCTTGAAGTGACTCCCAAGTCCTGCTCATTGCCTGTGCTTTCCTCAGTTTCCCCGCCTTTGTTTTAGACCTAATAAAAATGGGCAGTCCAGAGAAGTCTTTGTTTTAGCCCTCAGAGTCTTGAGCTCAGCTAAAGGGTTTTCACCCTCCTGGAGCCCTAAAATCATACCACTTGTCTCATTTAAGCCCTCGCTGTACACTCATTTGGGAGATTGGGGGTCTAGGTTAGGATCCAATAGCAGCACAGAAAATGGTAAAGATCCGGATTACACTGGAAGGGTACAGGTGGTCCAGGCCATTCTGGCAAGATTTGGAGGCACAGGGCAATGGCTCCTTTAGGGAACCTAGCCTGGTCAGCCATGCCCTGCCCAAGCCAGCCTCCCCTCAACCCTTCCAGTGTAATCCGGATCGTTACCATTTTCTGTGCTGCTATTGGATCCTAACCTGGACCCCCAATCTCCCAAATGAGTGTACAGTGAGGGCTTAAATAAAATGAGACAAGTGGTATTATTTTAGGGCTCCAGGAGGGTCAAAACCCTTTAGCTGAGCTCAAGACAGTCCTGATCCACTTTGACCTACTTACGTCACTCTCAGAAACCATGTTTGGGGATCATTTTAGGCACCCCTGTTGAAACAATGCCCCTTTCTTTTCTGGTTTCAGAATGACACCATCAAAACACAGTGTAGGTGACAGCAGTATCCCAGCCTGGATAGGCTGCTACTGCTGAATCACTGGGGAAATTAAAACAATAGATTAAGGAAAAGACTATCTTCTTATGTCTGTTGTCTTTCTTAATTGCCTACAGGAAGACCTAGAGCAGATGTTTAGTACCTGAAAATTTATGGGTAATTATTTGGCTGTTCAACCCTGGGGGATATTTTGGAATAATCCCTTTTACTCTAAGCAGTTTCACAATAACAGGGACTTGACATTTACTCAAATATGATCATTTTGTGTATTTTAAAAGACAGAACATCTGTTTTTCTCCGTAAATTAGCTTTGACAATATCCCAACATACTCATATATATTTTCCTCATATGTAATATCTGTGGAACTGGTTGTTCTTTCAAAAATGCTGACTTTGGTCTTTTAGTTGAATTTAGGCTGAGCAGTGTGTTGAGACTGGGCCCCTGCTCAAAACCAAACCTGATTCTTCTGAAATCAAACCCAAACCCTGCAGCAAAACAAGATGGACCCTGGAAGACAGTGTTGTCTGTTCTGAGAAATCCTGTGAGAATCAAGACAGCATGTATGTATGTACCAGTCTGCCTGCAAGCCAGGTCTGTTTTAGGAAACTTGGACTCAGCAGTGGGGTTACTTATGAACCCACCTGAACTGACCAGATGAACTTGTATGGACCTACCTCTGAGACATGGACATTTCCTGCTGGTGGCTGCCATGAGCCTCAGGATGATTCTGAATTGCTCAGTCTGTTTTGTGCTGCTGTAACAAAGTACCTGAGGCTTTATACTTATTCAGCTCATGGTTTTGGAGGTGGCAAGAAGCATATTGCTGGCATCTGCTCAGCCCTGGTCCTGACTTTCTAGCTATAACACTGCAAGGTAGATGGCATTGTGATGGGAACATGTGCAGGAGTGAGAGGTCATATAGTATTATTGGAAGCAAAAGGCCAAGACTGGACTTCACTTTGTAACAACCTGCCCTCAGGAGCACTAACATTTCCTGAGAGGAGCATTTATTCTCTCCGAAGCAGTATCTCATAAAGACCTACCCTCTCAGTTTCTACCACCTTGAGACTGTGATACTGGAGGCTCAGCCTCAAGTACAGCTGCTCTTCCACAGCTGCCCAGTGTACATAGGAGACACAGCTTAGCTAACAGAAACCACCTGGTAACACCTGAGTGGCTTCTGACAAAAGACCAAACAAAAGCAGCCTGCCCACCTGGTGCTGACACATGGCACTTGGTGGTAACCATGGTTCCATGGAGCTGGAGCTAGAATGTCCGTCCTGGGTTTTCCACGATATGAGAAGGTAATGTCTGATGGTACTAAAGGCCCCTTAAGGGAAGGCAGGGTGGTGACTTCCACTTTTGCATCTCACAGTGCCAAACAGTAAAGTGAACGTGAGAGATACTTAGAAAAAGCTGATGAGTTGAATGTAAAACAAGATTGCATGTAAAGTCCCATGTACCAAAGATCTAACTTAAAATACCCCCTGAGTTTTTAAAACAGTTGAGCTTTTGGTCACTACTTTTATTCATGGAATGTTTCCAAGGGCCTTAGTCATTTATTAGCCCTTGATAACTTTATTCTTCAGAGACAGTATAGATGACATCAGTGACTTGGAGGGACATCTCTATGCGGTAGTGAGTGAAATGCACAACCAGAGCCCCACTGATATGACTGAGAGCAAGAGGATGTGGAAACTTGGAAACTGTTACTGGCTCCCGGGGAGCTTCTCTAGGGGCAAAGCTTCTCTGACTGCAATGTGCATGGACCTTGTCACATTGCACAGTCTGATTGTGTCGACCTCAGGGCCCAAGATTCCGCAGCTGTCACATCTCCCAGGAGAGACCAGCCGCTAGTCCTGCATCACACTGTGATACCTTGTGAATTGTTTTCCACCTGATACAAGAGCTCTCTGGAAGTTCATGCTGAGAAAGTTACTCCCTTTAGGGAGAAAGAATCTGTCTGGGCCACCTTTAACACTTCACACTGGAATGCTAGCTAGTCTTCTCCCGAGAAAGATAAAGCAACAGTCAGTGGTGGCCCCAGCTCCTGGTGCTTGGCCACCAGTGCTGAACACCAGGATTTTGATAACACTGTCTGTGTCTGCTGCATTTAATGATTTGAACTTTCTATTTAAGGAGTTGATACAGTGGTTCAAAATTATGTTAGTTTAAATAAATTGAGTTGAATTAAAGAGACACAGTCATCAAGTACCCGGTCTGGTGATAGGAAATTATAAAAAAAAATTTATAAAGCAGAATGGCCCAACTTACAGAGGTGCTTAGTGAATAGTGAATCTCCCCAAATCCTATTTAAATGGCTGTACACAAGAGTGGTTTTCCAAGGGGCACTATAGCTTCCATTAGAGCCTCAAGGTATTGCAAACTAAGTAACTAATGAACCCACTGCTATAAAGTTAGGCTTGAACACCAAAGACTGAAAGTCTATGCTACTTCATAAATCCAGCTTCTGAGATATTTGACAGCTTTTAAAAGACTTCTACTTTGTGACCATTACAATGACCATCAAAAAACACTATCATCCCATAAAGATTATTAATTAGCTCTTCTTTTGGCAGAGGACTGTTTCTCCGACAATGGCCCAGAGAACTACAGTCTGAGAAAATGAACACATGCACATTAACTTGGCCAAAGAGGTTCGGGAAACTTGGCTCCTGCATCTGCTTATCTTCCTCAGGGGATTTATTATTGCTAATTCAATAGTCAAGATTCTGAGATGTCCTGTAAGAAGCCTGTTTAGTTTTGTTCAATCTGGCATTTCCCAAATAGGACTCCCTTTGGGAAGAAGGTTTATTAACAACTTAAAGAGCAAGGGTCCTGAGAGAGTCATCAGTTGCTTGTGGAACTAACCTGAATCTATGGAGACAGGATGTTTTCACTGAAGGGCAGAATCCTATTATTTTTAAAGGACAAGGAAAGATTAGTGGGAGCAGTTATTGGATGACAGGTGTGTTGGGTGGTGGCTAACAGTAGAAACAGTCAACGGTTTTTATCATTAGAATAATGGCCTTTCCTGTTTAGACCAGGTGAAGTTAGAGAAGAATTTACATTTTCAACTGAAATATCACTGAGTCAAACACGCCTCTCGTGACAAATATTTGAATTTGATCCCATCTGGCTATAGGTGAGCAGCCAGTTCAGTTAACAGTTGCACACTTTTATTGACCTTCATCCTGTGCCTTGATTGAGGACTCTGGGTAATTTTAAAGGAATGCTCTAGGAACACAGCTCTTTTCTACCATTTAGCTGCTTCTGTCACTGTGCAAGACCTACTGCTGGTAAATAACTCATCCTTTTCAGTAGGGTGTCCCAGAGCTCACAGTGGTTGGCCCTGAAATTGGATAAAGTGTTAGTGCTTTACCCTGGCTGATCTGAGGGTGCCGAAGGTCTTACCTGTTAACCTCAGGTGTCTCTTTTAAAAGATGCTCTATTACCCTGTTCCAAAGACTCAATTTTCAAAAATTCTCTTGCTATTTTTTGAAAACACTTTGAAATATGTCACAAAGGTTTTCCAAAAATATACATAACTACAACATGGAATTTGGTGTTTTCTCCATTCTCTATCACTCTTACTAAAAGAAACAGAACAGTTGCTATCTAATGACTGCTAAGTATCTTAACTTATAAGAAGACAATTTGATATATAGCGTCTATAGCCTTGAGTTATGTTTGCCCTTAAATTACACTTAAGGAGAGCTAACGGATTTAATTTCTTCAAAACCAGTGTTAGAAATCTTGAAGCTGGAGAAGCAGGAGGCAACCTTTTTTGGTTGGAGGTGGGCTGCATTCACACTAGCAATTTATCAATCTACTAAGAATTTGCCTGTAGGTAAAAAGTGGTGATTATATAAAAGACAAGCAAAGAGGTTTATAACAGTTACAAAAATATAAAGTTTGAATGAACTCAAAGGTTGTGAACAGGACTCACTGCCCTATCTTTTTCTTTTTTAGAACTTGACTTTTATGCTGTTTTGAAGCAAAGAGGCAAGAAAAAGCTTCTCGAAGGGCAGACTGAAAGGGATTCTTTGATCATTTTCATTAGCATTTGTATCTATGCTTACAGAGAACTTAATAGCCATTCTATGTTTGCAATAATGACTCTAAACCGAGGGCAGGCCATTCTTCATACCTCCAGCTCCAGCTCCTCTCTGTCCATCTCCTGGTGGATGTCCCCCATGTAGTCATTTGGGTCGTAGTATTCGTGGGCTGAGGGATGCCTGAAAAAGAGGCAAGATCTTTGAAGCCCTGCTGTGTCATCCTCTGCTTTAATCACTACTCAGCGCGGCCTCGCAGCACTTCTGAGGGTTCAGGAAACCCTCCTAATATTTCCACCAGTTTCATTAAAACTTATTTTCTGTGGAGGAAGTTAAGTTGGAGGTGAGAGGTGTGAGGTGAGTTGGGCCTTATTTTGCCCAGAGTCTCTCCACTATCATGGACTCGGACTCAAGGTTGCTCATTTCTGACTTGGTATCTGGGCAGAGATGGGCCAATAGCTATTGCTTATTGCTTCAGTCTTCTATTTCCATTTCTGGGGAGAAATAGGTTGGACTCAGGCAATACTCAAAG
The DNA here is from genome assembly GCA_004027295.1 of Dolichotis patagonum. Taxonomy (NCBI): domain Eukaryota; kingdom Metazoa; phylum Chordata; class Mammalia; order Rodentia; family Caviidae; genus Dolichotis; species Dolichotis patagonum. Next base: position 24,281 of record PVJX010021177.1, read on the forward strand.
ATGTGTGCTGGCCTCTGAGATCACTTCTGAGGGTGGTGACTGAAACTGTTATGCACACATCTAGGACAGTGTATCTTTTTGAACTTTCTGGCTGGTGCCCACAACCAGGAATGCATCTGACACCAAGCTCAGTACACATAGGAGGTGTAGTGGACTCACCCAGGCCTGAACGTGCACGTGTATGCATGCTGTGCGCACATACTCATCCTGCTGGGAGACCAGGAACTGTGTTTCTCTAAGACAACATGTGTAAAATGTGTAAAACACAGTTCACAGGGCTCACTATCTCTTGGAAATGTCATTAATGGACACTCTGAGGCAAAGGCAGTGGGAATTACAGCAGGCTCAGTCAACAGCTCTGCAGGAGTTAGAGACCACAGAGCCAGATGCAGATGGAAAGCTTCTGCCTGGAAATGTTGGCTGGGGACCCAAACCTTCATGTTCGCAAAGGTCAGACAGCAATCAAGGGGCACTGGCGGTCCCTCCCGGGCACTTAGCTTTGAAACAACACATCAGCCTTGAGTAGTCATTCAAATACGACTTGGCTTTCAATTTTCTGGACCCATCAGGCAAATATACTGCCTGCACTTAAGGGGCTTTTAGTCCTGAGGATACTTTTGGAAGGTTTGGGCTTTCTGGCATCAACTTAATGCTCCTGTTCATTCTCAATGCGTGCGCTTGTTACTGGCTGACCTTGCAGCCACAACCTGTAGAGGCCTGACCTCTGGACTCTTCTGACATTTCTTAAATTGCCCCTGGGGATAAGTCATGTCATGTTAACTAGACTTAAAGAGGAAATTAGGGATTTGTCTTCTAAATGGTCTGTCCCTGTGATAGTTCAACGTTTTAGAGTTGCAAGTGGCCTTAAAGGCCTCATCAATAAAGCGAGGCAGTTCTACTCTGTGACATCACATCACTGGTTTGAACGCTCACGCTCACTGGATGGGCCAGATGTATCCCGGGATCAGCTGAGACATTATGGAGTGTCACAGCTAGGAGTTGAGGTCCTCCACACTGCCATCCTAACTGTTCAGAGCTGGTGAGTCTGCAGTGCCACATCCATCTAGGAGGGATGGCTGACCGCAAGAAGAGAGCTAGCAGGTCCCTGCACACTCACGCACTGTGCCAGGAGGCCCCATCTGCTCCTTTTATACACTGTCAGCTGCAGTGGAGTTCACTTTTGTCAAGTCTGGGAAACTAGCCTTGGGTTCTTTTGACTCCTAACCACTAAATTCCTTGTGAAGAAAGGCAAGCCTCTGCCCAGGATTGGACAGGACCTCAGGAAACATGTGCTCTCTCCAGCTACTGAGTTACTCAGAAACCCAACAGATAGCAATCATGCAAAGGCTTTTCCTACAAAAGGGGATGATGCCCTTTCACATAATGCAAGTCAATTATCTGAACCCAGTTGGAGCCAAAATGGTAAAAGCCATGTAAAAAGCTATGTCTAACTGGGCCTCTTTAAGCCCAGCAACCTGTTTTGGAAAGTTTCTTACTCTTTGTGCTTTCCTGTTTTGTGCCTGTCAGGCACAAAATTAACCATTGCTGCTCCTGTTTATTATGAACATAACATATGCCATGTTGAGAACTTTCCATGCATTACATCAGGTAATCCTTCAATAATCGATAATATTTTTATGCCCATTTTAATGCAGCACAGGAAAAATAAAGTCCAGGGAAATAAAGAAAATGATTTAAGTTCACTTCTAGAAATTAGTTTGACCATCAGTGTGTTTGACTGGATGACTCTGAGAAGAGTCATTTGTGAAGAAATTAGTGCAGTGTGTTGAATCACAGCTGTTATTTAATTGTATATGCAGTACTGATATGGAGCAGAAACACACAGGTTTAGTGCATGGATGTGGGGTTGAAATGCTACCTGAGGAAGCAGAATCCATGACCTCCAGGGTTCTTTTTATACTCACAACTTACTTTTTTGTCTACTTACAAGAACGATCAGCGTTCCCTCCAGTGTTAACTGCAAAATCTCCAAATTACCATTTGCGGTGATTAAATTTTATTTCAAAACAACTTTTACAACATTTGTAAGTAATTTTGTTCTTAGAGTATAATTTGAATAACTCTGCTCCAGGGTTATAATACAGTCATTAATATGTCAGAGCCATTTTGAGCAGGATTCGATTTATTGCCTCTATAAACAATAAAGTTAAACACGGAGAACTTGGAGGAAAATTATAAGATGCATTAATTTTTTCACTATATGGAAGGCAAAATGTCAACTTTGCCATAGTTATTTGCCAGACTTAACATGTTAGGGAGTCAGGATTGGGTTACTTACTCCTCTGGCAGGAGGTAGGGGTCTAGCCCAGGAGGGCTGGGAGAGGACATCTTTGACAGGGCCATGATATGCTCGAAGGTGATGTCAGTCTGGGTGCCTGTGTCCACCAACTGTGACTCCGCAGGAAGGGTGAACATTTTGGTCCGAGGTGTTCTCCTTAACACCTGTACCACAATGGGCTCCTTAGCTGTCTTAAAAGCTTCCACAGCCTGGTCATGAGTTGCTCTGGATAAGTCTTTACCGTTGACCTGTTGACAAAGATGTAAGGTTGGATGGGTTACAATTAAGTAGTTACTAGAAAAGTAGACACATGTCTTGAGTGCTTGTGGAAGAAAACAGCCAAATGGAAGATGCAGAGGTGTCAGAGAACTTCAATTCTCTATGTTCTGGTTTCCCAAAGATGCATGGTGGGCAGGGGGTAAGATTGGAGGTATACAGATCTGACATTAAATAATAAATCTCACAGCAGGGAAGCCTTGGCTTCCTGGCGGAATGTCTTTAATGCAATTTCATCACTTGCTAATCTTGCCTGTGAAAGAAAATTCCAGCCTCAGGCTTCCAGCCTTTATCAGGCAATAATAGCTAACTAGAAATTAATTACACTGTTATGTTCTCATGGTATGTATTTCTCCAGTTTTTGTCAGGTGATACTAGTACTGCTTTTATGGAAGTAATATGCAGTTTTCTCCTAAATTTCATTCATTTGCTTTTCCTTAAAAAGTCCATTGAAAACAATAAATGATAGTACTCTATGGGCCATAGGTGGATGCAGCAAACATCGTAGAGAAGAAATGCAAATAACCTGTGTCTAAGGATAACAGCAGGCTAAATTGCTATTTCTTTCCCACTACGGACAGTGCTTTGCAGTTAGTACTACAGCCCCAAAACCTGTATTTATCCTGCGGTCTACTATATGATTTCAGTGAAGATTCTCCTCATTGTCCTGGGAAGAGAGCAGGTCCAAAAGTATGTGCACCTCTTTCCTCTACAGTGTCTCCTAAGTTGCAGGTGATGGCATTAGTTCCTGGTGGGTCACAACATGGGATGCTATGTCCAGAATTCTGCCAGTGGTACAGTCAATGCTAAATCAACAGAGCTCTACCTGCAGAATCACCTTATACAAGATAAAACAGAAACCGGAATCTTATATCTAGAATGTGAAGTCCTTCCAAGCATCACGCACATCCAACAATCTATCCTCCTCCTTATTCTCCAGAAAATACAGTATATGCAGATAGTTCACTGACACTGTATGATCAAGTTATGAAGCTTGTCAGACTCCAGAATATTTTTTTATTCTCTATGTATTTGGTTGGTTTTTTAACATCAACTTTAAAATGCTGCTATATAAATGACATTCCACAGAATATATCACTGCATAAGCCCGCTAACCTCTCAGATCTTCTGAATACTGCCTTATTCTAACAGCTTCACATGGGAGGTACTGAGTTTGAATGTGTTAAATTGACGGTCCATTCTTTAAATATGCATGCATTAGCATTTATTTACAAAGGCCAAAATGTGCAAGAAAGCATAGCAGTCTCTGCCTGGCATATGGTTTCCCATTTCCTATTCATGTCATAGCATGTTGACAGTTATTCCATGCTCTTGAGGTGGGGTGCTTTGATTTCTCTTTGTCCAAGCAGAACAGGAGCACTGACTGTTTCACCATTTCCTCCCCCTATCCTTTCCCTAAGAACACCTCTCAGGCTGAAGTATGCTGGGAGTAACTGTTGGGTTGGAAACTAGACGTCAGAGTTGTTCCTTTAATGAAGCCCACATGTGTCACTGGAGGTAATTAATGATTGAGATTCAATCCACTTTAAGTAATTTACTTACATCATGAGGGAGGTGGACAGAAGAAAAACTCTGGGTTAAGAAAGGACTCAAGTATGTAGGTAAGTAACGGAGTATCTGTGTCACTGAACATAATCCCCTACCCTAGAGGATGGAGCCTGGCTGGATTTAACCTGCAGCTGTATTTATGCCTCCTCTTTTGAGAAAAGAATAAAAGGACATAAAAGAATTCTTCCTAGGTTTCCAAACCCGATTTCCATTATGGCTCCTTCCTTGCTTAAAGCCCAGAACACCTAGGGCTTGGCCTATGAGGTAATGAAGCAGAAGTGGATGGATAAAAAGCAACTGAGTAATTCATGCCCGGGCAGAACAATGAGAGGCATGTTTTCTATTAATGTGTGACACCAGGAGTCAAGCACAGGTGTGAGTAGTCCTTGTCCAAAATGCTAGGCCTCAAAGTGCTTAAGAGTTTAGATTAAAAAAATTTTTTTAAAGTATTGCATACGACTTTTCTTCAGTGTAATATCTGAAAGCCCAAATGCTCTAAAATCTGAAACTCTGAGTCACATTGCTCAAAAATTGTTGGATTCTAGAGCATTTCAGAATTAGGGATGCTCAGCCTGTAATACAGGAATTTACAACAGTAAATCAGTGCCACCTGTAGCACCCGTAGGAGATGTGGGTGTGGCCAATGCCAATTAGTCACCTTGCTCTTCAACACTAGATACTCACTGGGGATGACTTGTAACACAGTGTTTACTCACAGTAGACTCAGACATCAAGATTTTTAGAAGAAAAAAAAAACAAAAAAAATTCATTTGCATATAACTAACAAAACTTTGCTACAAGCAAATAAATGTGAGATTTTCCTTCTATGATGCAGTATCTACTCTTCAACTTTTAGTTATCTTCAAAAGAAACACATAGCTAAGTGAATAGAAGGAAGAGAATCAGACTTCAGGAGTTTTTCAGTTGAGTCTAACAGAGGAATTCATTCTGCAAGTCTTTACTTTTACAGACACAATGAGCTCTCTGACACCACACAGGTGATGTCAGCTGCCTGGTCCACAAGGATCCCTCCTACCTGCTGCTTCCTGTCTGCTAGGACAGTTCTCATGTGCCTCCTCTCTATCAGATCAGGCATCTTTCTCACATGAGGTGGGATTTTGATTGGATTTAGTCTATCAAAAGGCTAAATTTATTCCTTCTGCCTAGTGACACATTTGGGCACGCGGGTGCTATGTAATTGCATTTGATAGGTTGAGATGGGGGAACTGGCAAGGGAGCTTTAGATTTAAGTTCACTCTTTATAATTTTATTAGTACATGTTTGAAGTACACAATTAACATTTGTCATGGGCATTTAGTACACTATATAACACACCTTAATTCTTTTTTATCCTCTTCTCCTCTCTTCATTGCTTGGTCACCTTTCCTTTTGCAAAAGATCTACGTCCCTGTTTCTATTTTCTATCTTTTGTTTTGCTTTTAATTTATTTAAAGTTTCTCATATAAGAAAAGCCATTTCAGCTTATGTGTCTGGTTAACATTACAGTCTCGAGCTGAATCCATTTTCCTACAAATAACTCAAGTTTAACTCCACTGTGTATAAATGCCACATTTTCTGTTGCATCTGTTGGTGAACATAAGACACTACTTTCAAGACCTAGCTATTATGAATTGTGGTGCTATAAACATGGGTATGCAGGTGTTATTGTAATTTGATAATTTTAACTCTTTGGGAGGATACTTAGAAGAAGAATAGCTGGATCAAATGGAATTTGTATGAGGAATCTCTGTACTGATTCCTAATAACAACTAGAGGTAGGGGTGGCCCTTGTTGGACTTGGAGAAAGTCATCTGCATGCATTTCATATATTTGTGACAGTAGCTTGGGACCAGGTATGGAACCACCTTTAGAGAATCAAGTTAACATACTGAATAGGGCAAAACAGAAAAACAGCAGCATTGGGGTCTCTGGTGAGACCACTGCATGAGTGAACTAACCAAGTTTAGAATCTCTTACTACTGTAAGGATTTCTTGTCACATTTGACTATGCACTTCATATACTTCAAGTCATTTGATTTAGGTCTTAACTACCCATAGTCCAAAACATTCTAAGCAGTGTAAATGCTACACAGACATATGGTGCAATTAGGTACAATTACATTTTTTCAATTTTTCCTAAAGACTTTCTTCTATCTGTATAAAAGAGTTAGTGAGAATGCTTCTCTGATTAAAAGTGCATCTTAATCAGCTCACTTTTTTAGGGATGGAAACTACTGATTTCCTTTGACAGATTTTTACAAACCAATGTGAGCACCACTGCCACCATTTGAATGGTGTATGCAGGACGCACTTGGATCAGTTTAAACCAAGATTTCCAATGGCAAGGAGCTTCCCAGGTCATGCTTTACTCAGTGACAACCTTGGGTGTTATTCATGGCACTGATGTAGTAACATCCTGTCTGGGTTGCTTTTCTCTGATTGCTGAGACAAAATACCTGATGCCCAAAAGTAAGAAAGGAAAGCTTTATTTAGCTCAGAGTTTGTGGAGGTTTTAGTCTATAATCAACTGGTTCCAAGGCAGGGTGGCAGGCAGAGGGGCAAAAGTTCAGGGCAGCAGAAAACAGCAAAAGCAACAAGAGTGAAAAGAGTTGGGGAGAGCAAGCCTCTTTTTCTCCTTATATTGGAAGCAGGATATCCCCCGACCCTGGGCAGGTGCAGCACTCACACCCTCCCCTCCCCTCCCCCTCCTCTTGTACAGGATGAGAATGTGTACAGAGTGAGGACCTTGGCCCCCTGCGGAGTCACTTCTAAACTTCTCAAGTTGACACAATGTAGCAACCATTACACACCATAGCATCTTCATGCTTGTACCCTGGGGGAAAGGGGAGGGTATGGAACTTTGGGTAACTGAAATGTCCTATAAGCCATTCAAGGATATTATCAGTGGTATGGCTACTTTCCATAGACGGGTTTCTGACCACTGTGCCGAAGGGAGTAATTTCAGCAACCTAGTGAGATGCAGATTGCCACCCAACACAGTTCAAGTAATAAACTCCACAAACCAGGGGACCTCTTTGTTTCTTACATTTTAGGGATAGAGTGACAAGTACAGCAACTTCAAGATCTGGCCAGGATTGGAAATCTAGTTCTGGGAAATCTAACTGTTCTCCCTTGGTCTGTTTCCTCATCTACAAAATAAATAAAATTACAGTGTGATGCTTCTTAGGGTTATGATAAAGTTTAAATAAGATAATCTCCTTATACTGCATAATATACGTAATAAAAATGTTCTAAGATACCAATGCTAGGGGAGATCCTGTACCAGAATTGTCATATTATCCCAGAAATATACATTCTGGAAATCACAAATTCCAGCCTAGCAAGCTGGGTTTGAGACTTCTGTGTACAGAAAGGCTTCACATTCACTGCAAAACTGCGCTCCCAGCTACCAAAATGTGTAAGAATATTTTTAGTTCTTGACTTGGAATTCTCAGGGATGGAGTGGGGGTTGCAACAGATAAATTTTACAGGACTTGACCTCTGTCACAAAAGCCCCTTGACAAGGTATTTTAGGGATCATTACGTACTCTTAAAAGATGATGAGACAAGGCGGAAGTTTACTATCCTAGATGATCCATTTTTGCAGCCAAATTTGTTTTGAATTACCTTGTGCACATAACACTTATTACACTGTCATCTCGGAATTCCATCACTGGGAGACTTAGCGAGGTGATGACTCTGGTGCACGCTGTCAGCCAACCGAGAATGACAACCTTTATTCTCACGATTAGCATTGCAGCCACATTACACGAAACGGTGCTGATGATGACTGCGATTATAGACAGGATGCGCATCCAGTGATGTTTGGCCCGGTCAAATTAAATATCATTAACT